>JAIWNF010000063.1:0-254476 GCA_025093555.1 Circinella umbellata
CTGGGTGATGTAGACTTGTGTCCAGTTGAGGCATTCAAAGGTTTAGTCACCCAGGCAAGTCTTTAAGTGATTCTTCTCTGTAACCAGCACTCTATCAGTTCAGGTTCGGTAATCCAGTAAGCTACTCCGGTTTTATCTGAATAAAATTGCACTTACAATTATTACATTTTATTTAAATTTCTTCTTTAACAAAAAAGCATTTTTACGGTTTGTTGTCAAATTAGTTGTAATGTTCTTTAAAGTACTTAAAACAGAATTTTGAGTAGAGGTCACTATTTGTTACCATTCAAACAATATTAATCATTCCACTATAATGCGTTTTTTAAAAACGCATCCTTTGAATATTTAAAAGTAAACACAATAAAAATAAATATATGTGTGTACATACACAGTGACAATAAATGTTTGTGTAAGCATGCTCAACTACAGTTTTTGAGAACGCTGACCAATTTCCACTTTTTTAATGAAACGCTTCATGGCCCCGCGTTGTTTCGGGCGCATAAAATATGAAAACCGCGTTTGCATAAAAAGCAAACGTTTACAGCTTTTATTGTTCCGTTTTATTTTAGAAAAACAATTTGTATTTGTATGATAAACTGTTACCGCGTTGTTACGGGAGTGTACGCGGCAGTCTTTACAGAGCTTTACTCAAATGATCTGTGGTTAATAACGAAACACCGCGGCTCCCCGAACAACGCGGTAACAGTTAACGAAACACTGCGGCCACCCGATTCAGGGCGGCGACCTTTTAACGAAACATTGCAGCGACTTTTAGGTCCAACTTTGACCAGTAGTGGGACGTTAAATACTTTTAGTAGGGGACTTCAACTTTCGAAACTGATATCAATGGTTTTAATTTTACAGCTAGTTACAGCTTCTGCTGTATATAATCTAACAATCAAATTCGCCATATTGTGGAGCAGTAGTTGGTACAGCTGAAATTGGCTACTGCCAAATAAAGTGCTAATTAGCTAAATGAATGTAAATTGCTTTAAAGCCATAAAGGAAACTAGGAATAAAGAATTTCTGGATAAGTGAAACTAAACAGAAGATTCTTAATTGGGATTATACTATGTTAAATGATAGCTATATAAGAATTTCTTTATAAATGTTAAGACACCAAGCATAGGTTTTAGTCACTGTATTATTTGTACTAATGAACATCATAGGTACCACTTTATTAGTTTAACTTATCTGAGGTGTACGATAGAATAATAGTTTAGTTCAATAATAAAAATATAATAAAACGATGAGTCCTTTGAAACAGTGTTTATTCTTGAAAAATAAGATAAAGATTATTATTCTATGTACGAGTTGGTCTATTTATATGAGTTGTTTATTATGATGAGTTATCTCTGGTATGTCATCTGAAGAATGTATCTTAAAGAATGCTATCTTCAGGTATGATAACCTTATTCTTTAGAAGATCCTTTTTAGCTTTATCAGGGGTAGACCCTTAGAATCTCCGGTATTTTATACTCTTAATTCCAGGACACTACATTATCTTTAGATTTAGCTATAGAATATGAAAAATTAACTCATGCAAATGTCTTTCTTGTTGCCACTTTTTCATGTTGTATGCACTTTTGCATAGCTGGCTAAAAGAAATAACATTTTACTAAGCTTAACATAAACCATAAGTTTAATAAGGATCACATAGTTTATTCAGTTGTCACAATTCTCAATAACCCTTCCAGAATAGAAGAGTATAGGCCTTCGCCAGTCAAGCTATGGGTATTGTTGGGCTAGTTGTTGTAATACGCTGATATACATTTACTAACACTGCAAAAAAAAGGGGGTGTGGTATTTATAGATATGAATTTAACAGGAAAATAAGGTAAGTATAAAAATGATAACAGAATAAGTCTTGTGAGAATCTTTCAGGTGTTTTATTATATGAAAATAATACTAAGATAAAAAGATATATGATAATTATTTCTATTACAAGTAAGTTTTATATATATATGTTTTAGATGTGTATTTTCCTGTATTTGTAGATAATGTTATATGATGTTAAATTGTGTATTATGTGATTGTGAATAAATAAATTATGTTTGATTATTATATTTGTATATTGTATATAAAGTGTTATTGTGGTAGAATTATTATTTGTGTATTTAGAAAGCAACCGATGTAAGATTATTTTATTGTTTTTTACATATAGTTTATATTTTAATTATCTGAGATGAAGGATTGACGTGTGCCATATGACAGGGGGTATTAATAGGATCTCAACAGTTTGATACTACTATTTATATGTTAGATATTATTAGGTTATCAACTGGATTTCAGCAATTTTTTGATATTTAGTATGCTACAAGGATATCAATAGGATCCCATTAGTTTGAGAGTGAAAAAAAATGAGAGGAGTTTCTTTTTTACACACCCGATCTATTTTTCAGCTACTACCATTAGTACAGCTTCGCATTACTTTATTCTTTCCCCATTTACTCTTCCTCTAATTCCTAATCACAACTTAGTTACACTCCTCAAATTCTGACATGTGATTAAATAAAAAAAGACTCTTTAGACTTCTACAAAAAAAAATTTCAACTACTACCATTACAATATTTCCCCAGTTCAAGAAACAAATGAACAAGCAAGTAAATTAAATCTAAGTACTAATAATGTTTAATCAATTTATTCAAGAGAACAACAAAAACTTATTTTACATACAAAGATTGAAAGATAATATTTTATTTAATATTTTAATAGGAAAAATCACGAATAGAGAGAAAAGTAAAGGAATCGCACTTTGCAACCTCTTTTTTAATCTGTTCCAGTGAAACATTAGTAATGCTCCACACATCATCATTATCATTAAGTCCTGCCTTGAGCCTAGTATGCCATAATATTATAGTAGTAATTTTTTTTAATGGATATGAAAAGTGATTTAATACAAGTATATCTTTATAATAGTTACCATCTTCTGGCCAAGTATCAGACCAATAGTGGATCGTCATCATATTCGCCTCCAGCAAAAGCGCACCAGATGCGAGAGCAATAAAAGTCTTGATGCAACACAGGCTTGATACTAATATTTTAGTTATAGTATTGATTCTGGTGTGCTAGTACACATACATCGATTTATATCTAATATCAGAACAAGATTACTTACAGCTCACTGCAACATGCTCTGAGGACTTTGTGTACCCAATCAAAATAGTCATCCATATCAGAAATTGAAGGTGGATTATGCCTCTCAGTATTTGTTAGTATATTTAGAAACTTACAAATAAATCCAAGTTATAAAATGTATTACACTTACAAATAGCTTGGCACTTCTTCGATTAATGGGAGAGTTTCAGTCATGACGGCGTTTAGCTGGACGCTCGAGGTCAGTAGTGTTGGTAGAATTAAAGTGATGCGACATAATTTATAATGATAGCAAAATAAAAATAAGAATAAAAAAAGGAATAGAAAAGATAAAAAGCATCAGTTATACCAGTATTTTAATATCACTTTTCAAGATGGCTTATCCATTATCTGTTTGTTTGACTTGGCCAAAAAAAGAGAGTTTGTGTTACATGCTATTTACTGTTTACTGAAATAAGAACAAAAAATAATTATTACAAATAATAATTAGATAGGATATGTGGTATATCTAGGATACTTTGATAATAACTATGAATTGATATTTTTTTTAACTATATCAATTTTTACAATTACCACTTGTAAATGTCTAATAAAATATAATAAAGCATGAAAATAAACCATACTATCCATTATCAATTTGAAGACGGAGCGAATATGTGTTACAAAGGATGTAGTAAATTAATATTAGAAAGTAACACAGAAAATTTAAATAGATTAATAATACTCTTCAACATTCTAAACCACAGCACGAATCTCAAATAATTACAAAATGACCCATACTTCTCCTAGGCATAAAGCCCCAAAAGGCACCAAGATATGTCCTTGTTCAAGTTGTAGACATTTGAAAGGACTTGCGGCATTTCAGAAAGTGCGCACGGTTAATAATCATATGAAGGAAGAACGAAGACAAGTAAGTATGCCAAAAAAATTGTTGAATTACGATCGCTCATTACATTTATGTTTCTAATAGCGATTGGCAATGGTGAGAGAGCTGATCGATCAAGAAATACTACTAGGCCAACTGACGGTGACAACTGTAGCTGACATGAAGCTTGAGAGTGAGTGAGAGTGAGTAGTGAAAGCTTTATAAAAAGTCACTATGCACTAACCACCCTTTTTTTCTATAGATGAAGACGAGATAATCACGGCTGACAATATGTTGCCTGCTGTTGAAGTCGAGTTTGAAAACAGCAATGTCAATTGTACCGATCAGAATGGTAGCATGACTAATATGGACATTGATGAAGAATTTGTTGCTGGTAATAACATTATTCATAACATTTACAAAATATAACTTACATACAAAAAAAATGGTAGTTAACATATATCAAAGCTCCAAATATCGAGCAACCTTTTTTATTTATAGCAGTGTTCCTGATTCTTTTCCATGTCTATTTCTGCATCACTGATAAAGCAACCTCTATATTAATCTGTTTCTTCAACATGCTATTGGTTGCTTTTGACCATACATATCGCTTCCCTACCACCCAACACCATCAAAAACCATCTCAACTCTGACTCACTCACCAATAACCTCACTTACTACACCGTTTGTCCCAAATGCCATGCACTTTATAACCATCAATTACCAATCCCTTCATCTTGCACCGCTGAACAATTTCCACACTATCTGCTCCAATATAAACGTGCCTGTTGTAATACCAACTTTGCTGCTTCCATCCCTTGAGAATTTGTTTACAATTTGTTGAAAGCAAGTATTGAGCGCATTGTCAACCGACGTGGCTATATGTACCTTGCCGAAAAATGGAAAAATCGGGATGTTTCTATGGTGAACCACCATAATAATACATATATTCCATCCATTTATGAATAATCGGTCAAACATCATTCCGCCAAGGATAAAAGATATAACCAATTATACACTATTATTAACTTTGATTCGTTCTTATTATTAATCCAGATAAAAAAGGAACATCAAAGAAAGAATGAGATTAGTAACAACTGTCACAAACGGTTTCAGAGAATGATCTAGAATTAATATTCATAATAGAACAAATATAATAGGTCTTCTCATCCATTCATATAAAACATAGTTTAGCCATGATCAGATAAAATAAGATAGTTACATAATTTAGAAAAGATATAAAAGAGTAGTTATTTTATTTCAGGAATAAACAGATTCTCAACTATATTTTACTTTAGTCCCATCTTTCTATTTTTTACTACTCGTATTTATCTCAGTTTCATCCGATATGCTATTTGACATATATGATGGTAACGTTTGGAATGATTTCACTATATGAACATCTTGCACTTCTTACCTTGAATATCGATTGGTTTGAGCCCTTCCATAATGCAATTATTCTTGCAGTGCTATATATATCACTATCAATAATTTATCTCGATCTGAGCGCTTAAAAAAAGAGAATGTTATCCTTATTGGCGTAATGCCTAGGCCTTCTACATCGCATACCACCAAATTAAACAACTATCTTGCACCTCTTATTGACGAGCTTATGTTGCTATATAATGAAGGTGTCCAAGTATCAAATCCTGCAACTAGATCCCCTATCCTAGTCAGAGCTGCACTGATGATGGTCGCCTGTGATATGCCTGTAGCTAGAAAGACGTGCAGATTTACATCGCCTGTATGTCGTCGAGGATGCTACAAGTGCGATTGTACGTTTATTATTGATGACAATACAAAGAGGGTAAACTTTTCTGGTGGTTATTATATAGAGAATTACTATTGGAAGAGCATAAATGACGTTGCTACACATGCAGCAGAATAGATGACAGCAACAACAAGAAAAGATCTTATTGAAATAGAGCGTAACTATGGTACATATTGGTCTGAATTACATCATCTTCCATATTTTAATGCAGTTCGCTTTACGATCATTGATGTCATGCATAATCTGCTTCTTGGTACTCCAAAAAAGATGTTTAATAATTGGATCGATGATGGTGATTTGATGAGGGAAGATTTGCGCCTGATGAAGCAATCAGCTAAAGGGCTTGTGTTACCAATTGACTTCGATGTGATCCCTTCAGATCGTATAGTTGCTGGTCTTTCTGGATTGAAAGCTGCCAAATGGAAGAGCCGGGTCTTGATCTATTCACCTTTTCTTTACAAAATCATCTAACTGCTAGAAAATTTCAACATTGGATGAAGTTAGTTGAGGCATGCTGTATTTTACTCAAGCCATCAATGACATTTGATGAAGTTCATAATGCTCATTATACCTAGTTGATTTTTGCAAGGAATATGAGACCATATATAGCTCTACCAAGATCACGCCAAATATACATGCTCATTGCCACATAAGAGAGTGTATTCTTGATTATGGAGGTGTTTATTCAACATGGCTATTTGGATTCGAATGGTATAATGGTATCCTGGGAAGTATCTCTACTAACAGGAAGGGGGCGTTTGAGAGGATGTTTACAAAATGCTTTCTTGAACAAACTGGTGCCTCTGACTACATTACCACTTTTATTGCACCTCATATCAATGACGAACAAAAATATTTTTTCCTTAGTTCAGCAAATAATATCTCAACAACAGTGGCAGCAACACGTTTGAATGCTATAAAAAGCTATGACACCAGTGAGTATATTCATAATTCTGTGTCAGTTAGCCATGCAACAGGTTTTGACTCTCTCCCTCCGAATACCATTCCAGACTTCAAGACTCCTCCAACCATCAAACTTACTAGTGCAGTATATAATGCCTTAATAGAATTTTATAAAGTAGCATATAGTGACCAAAACATTGACCATTATTTGCGGCCATCACTAATGAGTCCAAATCCAGTACTGCCATATGTACATATATTCAGGGATGTCAAGATTCACGGTTATAAATACCGCAGTGCAGCTTCCCAATCAACATGTAGATCATATATTCAGGCTTTATATCTTGAACATGGCAATAATGAGCCAGCAGCATACCCAGTCAAGTACAATACTATTTTTGTCACGACTTCTGCGTGAATGGTGCTAATAAATGCCACACATTTGCATTTGTTTATTAGTTGGATCGGCATAACGGTCAGCAAATATTCAGTGCTGGAAATGTAGAGACTTGGAAAAGCACGTACAAAGATTTCAGTTGGCAATGTATTTTACCGTTAAGTCATGTGGATTCTCCTATAGCCATTGGAAAATATGAAGCATCAAACATTCAGAGAACAATCATGATTCCTCTGGAACAAAAAATTCATGCATAAACACATAGACAAACACATATACTTTTTTTTGATTCTATATCTTTATACCCTAAAAAACTTTTAGATACTTATCTTTTCAATATCCTGTTTATTTATCCATTAACCTTACACATCACACTCTTCACTATTCTTTTTTCAGATACTATTACTTTGAAAAAGAAAAAATTGTGAGAGAAGAGCAGACCTTTTTTTTTACTTGCTCCTTTTTTTTTATTTTTTTTACTTGCTCCTTTTTTTTATTTTATTTATATGCTCATTTTCTATATCCTCTTTTTTTATATGCTCCTTTTATATGCTCCTTTTTTATATCTTCATTTTTTATATGCTCCTTTTTTATATGCTCCTTTATATGCTTATTTTTATATGCACTATCTCTTTTTATATGCTAACTATTTTTTTTCTAACCCTATGACACCAATACCATTTATTTTATTTTACTTCTACTTCTTTTTTGTTTTTATCTATTAATACAAAAAATCATATATTCAACTTTATACTTTTAATATTACAGGCATGACAATTAGTTTCTTTATTAAATAAAACCCAAGCCCAAGCCCAACCACCCTCTTTTTTAATTTATTATTTCATCCAACGCGGCAATTCCTCTAGAACTGATCATTCTACTGAGATGACAGACCAAGGCATCTTGTTACCTTGGTGCCGTCTAACATGAATACTTGCAACGTGCAGCTGATCCAATTTTTCCAAGAACCGATTTGCCTATCAATATACTGTCAACATGCTGCTTTCCAAATATATAATCAACAGTAGAATCTCTACATAGTAACTTACAATGTCAGATCGATAACTTGGACGTAGCACGGAAATCGGACGTGTTAATGAATCTTCATCATCTGATTCCTCATCAGACATATACTTATTGCTAAACAATACATTCATACCAACTACCAGAAATGCTTCTTCTAATGACGTTCTGTGCTGAGGCAGCATTCTTCGTCGATGGGCAAGTTTCTATTTAATGGGTTAACAATACTTATACAACTTTCACCAGTCAAAAAGATATTATCCAGTTATTATGATACTAACTTTTTCCTTGTGACTTTGGCGGCGATGGCGGCAGTTAATGGTCACTTGTACTTGCTGGATCATGACGAAAAATCGCCTGCTTTTTTTGGAAGTGATCTGTGCACATTCTCCTCAATCTCTGTGCAAAGTTAGGGACTTCCAGAAACTCTTCCCTATAACCTAACAAGGCAAGGCGCATCTGGTGCAGAATCACCTTATCCACACCTTGCTGTGCTAGCAACGTGAAGTCGTACTAGAGCTTGCCTTCATTGGTGATTTCAAAATATATATCACGGATATATTGCTATAAATATTGAACAGGATTAGTAGTAAAAAAAGTAACAAAGAAACATCTGATTAGATATGGTAAACTTAAATTACACCAAGTACGTTCAAACGGGAATATGGCATAGGATCGCCCTCGACAAAATCGGTGTTATTAGTGTTATTATTATCCATCTTCAAAGAAAAATAACTTGTTAATATTTAATATTAATAATTATAACAGTCAAAAAAGAAGTGTTTTACTAAAAGTAATATATCAAGTTACTACATACGTTAGATTCAAGGTAAGAAAAAAGTATATCGAAAAGGATTGATGTTAAAGAAGAGTGAAGTTATTATTGGAATATATTGTTGCCTTCCCGCCTATATTTATACTTTTGCATTATACTGGTTTTACCTAAAAAATATTATTATTTTGAGACTTGAGAGGTCAATAATAATACAAATTTGGACCGTTGTTGCTTCAAATCTGAAAATGGTAATTGATCAAAAACATTGCCTTTTTTTCTTTCTTTTTCAGTTTGAAAAAAATCCCTTTTTTTTTTCTTTTCTTTCACTTTCTCGTTCTCATACTTCATTTACTTTTTATTTTCTTACACATTTATACATCTCATTTCTAGGATAAATGACTTAACCAGTATGGCATAATACAAGAACTATTGCTCTTCGTTCTATACTATATGACACTGTTGGCTTATTTGTGGAGTGGTAAAAAAGTACTATTATTATTTTTGAATTTGGACACTTGCTCAATCTAGTGTTTTTTTATCAAACTAAATGTATATATTCTTTTTTTATATTATTTCTTAGTGCTAAGGTTCTTAATAGACCGATCCGGATCGGATTTTTGGAAATCCGGATTGTCTACGGATTCGAGAATTGCAATCCGAATCCGTTTTGTAAAAATCCGGATTGAATCCGTAATCCGTAATGCAAAAGAATCAATTAGATGAAAATCTAGGCTAGTAGATGTCACAGTATTTTTTCATGAGAGAAGGTGTTTTACAAGATTGTGTATGGTAGTCGTTTGAGATCGTTTAAGAAAAGTAAAACATTGGTAACAGAGTTGCATTGTTTTAGATGATTTTATTATTATGGTTTGAAAAACATAATAGGAAATAAATAAGTTATAATAAAAAAAGAATTGTAGTAATAAAAAGTTATAATGGGAAAAAAGAAGTTACAGAGAAAAGAAAGTTATAGTTGAGAAAAAATTATAGTGGGAAAGTTATAGTAGGAAAAAAAAAGTTATACAGTGTTTTGCATTTAAAAATATAAAAATTGGGAGGGTCAAATATAATTTTTGGTTCGGCCAATGAAATTTTTCTTGCATCAGTGAATTTTTTCTGGCATCAGTGAAATTTTTAGACTATCAGTATAATTTTTGGGGGATAAGTATAATTTTTCACTATCCAATATAATAATCAAGAATTCATTACAAAAAAAAAAAAAAAAACAAAGACAAAATGAAATAATAATAATAATAATAATAATAATAATCAGCATTACTTAATACATCGTCATTGTACCTATTTATATCTTTGCTAACTTTCTACTGCGATTTATTTCTATTATATGTGCTTAAAACTTTTGTAACTCAAAAGGGGCAGACAAGTTTGATTGGTTTTATGAGTAGCTCAAAGTGGAGTTTTGCCCTGGCGCACTTTTTTTTTTGTACTTCATACAACCTTTTATTTCTTGGTAAAAACACCTTTACACGATCATGCAAACAGTTACATTTTATCATTATCAGTCATCCGGGGATTATGTTCGTGATGGGCCTGACAGCGAGACAGAAGATGAACCTCAAAAAACTGTTACCATTAAAACCATACACAAGTTAGAACATCTCTCGGACGACTGCTTGTCATCAGACGATGATGACGATTCTTCCATTACAATTCATGACATTTCTATGGAAGAATCGGAACTTGGTTTGGTTTCTAATCCAGATCTTGTGTGGACACCAACGAAGTATAAACCAGCTCAAGTCGCACAATTCGTTAGTCTCATTCAAAACAAGAATTGGAAACTGAAAGAGGCAGCTAAGGAAGCCGGTATTGAGCCTTCTGCAGCATATAAGTTTAATAGGCAATGGAAAGACAATGGTGGTTGTACGCTACCTGGTTATGTGCCTGCTTCGGAACTCAAGCCGAAGCAAAATAATATCAAACTTACTGATGAACATTCTCAATTTTTAGAAAGCTATGTCGATGAGCATCCTACTTGCATTATTAAGGATGCAACTCACGAACTTTGTAAAGCATTTGAGGGTCTAACAATCAATCAGTCCACTGTTTATCGTCATGTAACTGAAAAGCTTTCATTTAGTCTTACTCGAACTCAACCAAAGGTAGCTGAGCGGAATTCTGAAGATACTATTGAAGCACGTCGCCAGTTCGTTGAGTATATCATTGATAATGAGATAGATTTCAAGAAGAAATGTGTTTTTGTTGATGAAAGCGGATTCAAGAAGAATATGGTACGTCCTGTTGCATGGTCAAAAAAAGGAGAGCCCGCCGACGTCGAAGTTCCAACACAACAAGGTGTTAACCTAAGTGTACTTGGCTGTATGTCTTATTACGGCCTAATTGCACTTTCACAACAAGTGCCTAAATCCAGTGGATCAAAAAAACGTAAAACTGTTAGCAAAAGGTCAGGTCTTCCGCATGGCACTTCTTCGAGTCATTTTTTGTTGTTTGTACGCGAGATGTCGTCTGTGTTGAAAAAAGTAGGTTTGAACAACATGTACATTGTTATGGATAATGCTGGCATTCATAAAACTGCCGAAGTCCTTCAAGCAGTCCGTGATCATGGCCATACACCTCTTTTCTTACCACCATATTCTCCGTTCTTAAATCCCATTGAAGAGTGCTGGGCACAAATAAAAAGAGAAGTACGCAAGACCCCACTTGAAAAAAACGAGATATTGGCTACTCGTATTGAAGAAGCAGCGAAAATCGTAACTACTAAAAACTGTAAAGGCTATATACGCCATTCTTACAGATACTTCAATAAGTGTATTAATATGGAAAGGATATAGATGTTTTATATAATAAATATTGATAGTTTATACCAAGGTGTTTTCATTTTGTCTTTGTTTTTTTTTTTTTTTTGTAATGAATTCTTGATTATTATATTGGATAGTGAAAAATTATACTTATCCCCCAAAAATTATACTGATAGTCTAAAAATTTCACTGATGCCAGAAAAAATTCACTGATGCAAGAAAAATTTCATTGGCCGAACCAAAAATTGTATTTCAACCCCCCAATTTTTATATTTTTAAACGCAAAACACTGTAGTGATAAAAAAGCTTATAGTGAAAAAAAAAGTTATGGTGCAGAAATATAACATGACGTGGATTTTTCTTTTTGTGGGGGCAAGTAGTAAATTTCCGGTGTGCTGAAAAAAAAAGAAGTATAAGTTTACCTTTTCTGTTTACAACCAAATAAAAGTTCATAATTCACTTTATCATTACTAGATTAATAAAAATAGTAATTAAGTTCATTAATCTCCTCCCTTTTTAATCTTTAATTTTTGTTTCTATATTAAAGCCATTACTACTTTTCTGTTCAACTGCTCTATTCAAGTATATAATTAAATACAAAAACTTACTCTCTTCTTTATTTGAATATATATATACCTTACCACAGCATTGTTAAAACTTTGATCCATTACTCTATAATTATAGTGACGGATCAGAAAAATCCGACAGATCCATAGATCTCAATCTGTTTACAATCCGGATTGTAGAATTATGATCCAAATCCGATCCGAATCCGTTGAGACACAATCCAAATCCGATCCAATCCGTATGAAAAACGGATCGGTTTATAAATCCGGAGTGTACTAAGATCCCTACTTAGTGCCAAGCCAGGATCACCTTTTTCTTTCTATTACATCTTATACTCTTTTATGTTTAGTGGTCATCTATAATCTACTTTATTATGCTCAGGTAAGCAACTATGACTTTTATGAGCTTAATCTTTATATGAAAACATTTTTTTCATATACTAAACATCATAGCTAATGGACTGCATTCATAATAGCTATTAGGGCCGCGTCAGTGATCTTACTCTCGGTATTGTTGTGAGAATGTGTGTGACATAACAATGCCCTTACGTATGGTTTACTTTGAAGGTATGTGGCTACTTCTTAAGTTTTTTTTTAAGACCGTGTGAGCTTTCCCACATTCTTACATTGCTTCTACTTTCTATATAAGTTATATTCTATAGTAAATATTTTGGTATAAGATCTTTTTTTCATCTGCTTTCAATAATCGATTATAAACCGTAAGCACTTTTAATATCATATTTTCTTTCTTACTATTATTGATTAAATGCTTTATATTTTTTTTAGTTTCATTTTCCCTACCATGCACATTCATTGTTCCTGTGAATAATCAGTATGCGTTTACTAAGAGTTATATTGTATCAGGTAGTAATAGTATCCCACAGAAGAGTATCAGGTATCGTTATATAAATAGATAGCTAGTAATATAGGAAATACATAGTTTAGAAGTACTGTATAATGATATAACAATATACTATATTTTGAAATAAGAAGTTTTTTTTTCTCTTCTAATAATAATTTTTGAAATGTGTATATGATATATGTATTATATAGTTAGACATGAAAACAAAAAATAGGAAATATGATTTGCTTTTTTTTTATTTAATGTCAGTGAAGAAATAATAAGTATAAAAATGAGTTCTAATGCTATAATATAATAATTGATCTCTAAGCGATGTCAGAAAAGGGAAGGGTAGGGTAGGGATATCATATTTCATATTTTTTATTTTCATGTCTCACTATACAATTAAAGTGACAAAATAAATTCTAACAGAGTTGGTTGAGACACTCAAATAAAAAATATGAAATATGATTTGCTAATCCAGAGAATAAAATACAAGTAATTTTAAATATGAAATATAATGTCTTTTTTTTTTTAATCAGAAACCATAGTATGATCAGTTGCATTATAGAAAACCTCGTCGTTATTGGAATCATCGTCGAGAAGGTTGCCGCTGGTGATTTAGAGTATTAGTAAAATCAGAGGTAGATAAATGTTCCTGACGGTAATGGTTCTCAAAAGTAGATGAGGAGGACCAGTTGCCCATAGTAACAATGTCTTCTTTAGGAATACCTGATTGAAGAGCTAATGAAGAGGCAATGGAACGTAAAGAAACACGTTTTTCATCAGTAGACTGTTTGATAAGTTTTTTAATCCAAGAGTGGATTGTTCGAGTACTAATTACTTTGTCTGGTTGTAAAGAGTTGACGAACAAAGTAGTAGCTTGACAAATTGGACGTCTTGTACAAAAGAAATGGAAGGTATGGATCGGACAGAGACTAGGAATAGTATGATTCTTGACTTGGAATGACTTGATGATTTGACATTGTTTATGTTTTTCCTTGGGAGAGTGAACTTCAAAAGAAAGAATAGAAGCAGAGATGGAGACAGAAGCAAGTGGTATACGTTGTAAGTCAGAGGGTCGAAGAAAACAAGTAACACCAAGAAGAAAGGCAAGCTTGCTTTGTAAAGGGAAAGGGAAAAAAAACTGGGGGGGGGAACTTTTATTATAGTTGGGAAAAGGTAACACATGGGACAATAGGCTTGAGAAACATTACCTGTGCTTATTATTAAGCACCTTAAGACCTTGGCAGCTCGCGTGGACGTTTAAACTGGTGTCAGGTACACCTGGAAGTTTAAACAGGCGGCAGGTATTCCGAGAAGCTTGAAACCAGTGGACCTTGGTGGTTGTTAGGTAAACAGATCACAAAAAGTGATCGTTGACCATCGAGATTCTCATATAAAAAAATAGAAAAAAAAGTTTGAGATTAGTAAACAACATGGCGAAAGAGAAAACGGCTGTGGTAGTTTTATATTATAAACCTCACTTTTCGTCTACCAGTATGGCACAACCGCTTTATTATCTTGTAAAAAAACCAAGGTTATTATGGTATTCAGTATAAGAAGTGCAAGCAGTAAAGGCAGCACGCAGAAAGTGAAGCTTAGTTATAATAAAGGGAGTGGGAAAAAAAAAAGAGGGGGTGTAATTTTTTAAGAAGGGCAGGTCTATTTGCACACCCCCTCGTTTACTACTCTTACACGCCCCCTTCTAATGTCCGCCACTAGTGTTTGCACACCACCAGCTGCCATTTGGCAGTAAATTTCTTTTTATTAATGTCTATTTGCACACCCCCTCTGACACACCCCTTATCAGTTGATACCCTGTGTAAAGTCCGTCACCCTATTGAATACACCCTCACCTGCCGTTTTAAATAAAAAAAAATTTCTTATTAAGTGTATAAGCCATAAGTAAAAGAAAAATGGAGAAAAGGCATATTATATTAAAAATGAGAAATGAAGGAGAAAAAATATATATTCAGTTGGATCGAATGCTTTCACATCAGATGAACAAATAATATAAAGAACAGCATCATCATGAAGAGGGATCTCACTATAAATTCGGATATACCAATCGAAGACGTTTTTGAACATGGGAGATCAAAGATGTATTGTTAGTAGTTTTCTGCCATGGTTTTCATATAAATCTTAAGCCATTATATACGCGCACTGTGTTTAAGTTGTTCAGGAATAATATATGCATTATCAACACGCATCGCTGTTGGATACGTACGCTTTGACTCAAGTGGATTAAGTTGGAGAGGAATGAATATATTGGATTCATCGCCGTAGAATGTGATTGGAGCTTTAAATTGTATCAGAAAAAGATGGAGCACATTCAGGAATGGAAAATGTATCTTTAGTGTGTGGATGGTGGATACCTTCAAGACGATGTTGATTATCACGTTTCAAATATTGTTAATATTTGTAAAATAATGGCTCGTCATTCGATTATGTCAACATATTTTTCTTCTTCATTCAACAGTTTGATTGCCAACGCACGAATACATCGTTTGTATCTACAAATGGGCTATATACGGTACCTGCGTCAAAACGGGTGATCGGAATATTGACTACCATATTTAGATTTGGAACATTGACGATTTTACGGGATGTGTGGCGGTTGATGATGATGATGAGTTTGATTGTAAGTTACAGAAGATCCCCGTAATTTTATAGTGCGGTTTTGAAAATAAGGTGGTGTGTAAAATGACGAATACTATCAGATTTTTTCATATATTGAATACTTCAGCTCACTAGTGTACTGTATATCTTTTAATGTATGTACCAAAATAGGTATTAATTGATAAATTATTGTTATGTGCTTGTGTTCTTAATGAATTTTTGTAACTATATGTTTTTTTATATGAGCACATCTATACAGAGCTGTTTTATCCTGAAAAAAAGCTATATATACTTCCAAGAGATGCAGAGATAATTGATCTTTTATATTATTCCATTTTTTCATATTTTGCTTTATATACACTAAAACAAAATGACAGTAATCAAATCTAACGTGGGATTGACATTGGGCTGAAGAGAAAAAAACTCAACCCACAAACCATGACAACCGATCACTAGCATTATGGGCTAAAAATGAATACAAGTTGTTTAAGGCAACTTGGTGTTAGTACATACGATATCTAAAGGATTCAAGCGAGGAAAAGAAAAAAAAATAACATTCAAAAAATTCTTATGAAAAAACACCCAAGAGACATAATAGAAAACCAGCCAGTCCTGTATGTACAGTAGCCTAGATTTTTTTTTAATTAAGAGAATCAGCTATAAACTCTTTTCTTTGTTGAAGGACTTTCAGTATTCTTATCTTTAATTTTCATACGTACTTTTAATAAATCGTATCCCATACCTCCGCCGTTTACATATACTGTTACATACCGTTTGGACCGTACGTAATTAATAAAATAAAGAGAAAATATAGAAAATTCCGAGTAAAAGACTCAAGGAATAAGAAAAGTTATATCAATACGTTACTTATTCTAGAAAAAGAAAAATGTAAAGGGTGGTTTTTATAACCAGCAAATTCAACCGATCAATTAGTCGGGAAAAGAGTCTATATCAATAAAAATAACTGGGAGTGAACTTGTGTGAATGGAAGAAGTTATCCTTTTTATACTAATTATTTGATTATCTAACTCAATTCGAATCTTATTTCAGGTGGAATCGAATCTAATTTCAGGTAAAATCGAATCTTGTTCTAGGTAATATTTCAAGTATAATTAATTCTTATTGGATAGAGGTAAAGATTATTATTGATTGTAGAACTTCTGATATTTGTTTAGGTGATAGTACTGATAGTAATGATAATAATAATAAGAGACTGGCAACCTCGAAAAGAGGGGTACGTAACAATACATAAGTTGTACGTACGTAGCCCTCTTATATATATTTTACATATATTTATCAGGTAATTTTTTTTTAATTTATCCGTTAAGGATTCAATGTTGCTTAGCTGCTATGAAAGTGAAATAAATGAAGATGTGAAAATTTTACTGTGTTGTTTTTACCGTTCCTTGATTCTTGGTGAAGTTAATGAGGTGTGTAAATTAAATGATGTCAAATTAACGAGAATCCTCTGTACCAGTGGCTTTATGTTTTTCCAACCTATGAATTTAATTATAAAATATTAGATAATATGTCAAATAGTATCAATTGTTCAAATAAGTTTAGAAATAAAAAACAATACCAAATTTCAGCAGCTTCACAACCAAAACTGGCGTTTGCGTTCTTGTTCTTGGTATTCTGAAGCAATGAAGGCACGCTTTCGGCTGTTTTTCTCTTGATCTTTCCCATATTACGTACCTTTTTCGGAAGGGTTTTTGGGTTGCAATTCTTCGAGATTTATAAATAAGTCGTCGCTAACTGCTTGTAAGTGTTGTAAGAGAGCTTGCGGCTGGTTTGCATATTTATGTAATAAGTTATAAATGCGACGAATTGATCATTAATCTTATCCTCAACAGTTGGTGCAATATACGGCTCTGTTATGGAATTGATGGTGTTTTTCTTGTTGTAGTAGTGTTCTCTATATAATTTCATTAAAGTATGAATATTGAGTTTACCCGTTACTATTATTGATATTACCTTTGGTTGCAGTTTTTTCAGGATAGAGATGACAGTGTCTTGGAACCAAATTAAGGAATTTACCAGTATGTAGTTGGTGAAATGTGGCAATATGGAAGGTAATAATGGGCTTTGGTATTACATTTACAATTATCGGTTTTCATAATATTACATACCATGTGTAAACTCTTCGCGAATGGCATAAAATGCAAATTTGGATATTTTACGCACTAATTGAGCTAGTCGTTGCCTATGGTTAGGTGGAAGATGAGGATCAACATCAAGGATTCTTTATCCAGTTGTCTTTTCCATGCCATATTCTGTTCTGAAAGATGATAAAACAATTAGCACAAAAATATATATATGACGCGAGACTATTTCTACTTACTTTTAATTTACAGTGTTCATCAATCTGCTTAAAAGTAGAGTATAGATTGCCACACGATGTTTGAATTGATTTTTTCAGACTAGCATGTGATCCTTCAACCCGGTTTATACTATTATTTCCAAAATGTGTGACATACGTATGCAATATCTTAGCCTACCCACTTTTCACCAAACTCGAGCTTTTTATATTGTTGACCAAATATATACGTAGATGACAATAATAATAATTGTGAATAGCTTATTGCACAAATAAAGATAGCGTTATAAATTTACTTACTCGTTTAAATATTGAATGACTTTTTCCGGTTTCTTGGACCTCACTACTTTGTCTTTGTATTTGGCCAATGCGTTTGTCTCGAATTTTTAATCTGAAACAAGGCCCATGTTTGAGAGATTGTCATCATATTTATCAGCCACCAAAAAGTTGATGCATTTTTTAAGCTCTTCATAGTCACTCTTGGTATCAAAAAGCTTTTGTAATGTTGTTCGAAAATTACGCCGGACGTGAACTTTGCATAATAACTTTTCAATAAGGAAATATTTTGTCCAAGGCCTTTATCAAAGGATTATCACTATCAGTAACAAACGTTAGGGAGACACGGGTTGGTCAAATGATCAGACTATGTCTCGAAGTTTTGAATAGCCCAAGCATAAGTCTCGTTTGTTTCCAAGATACCAATCCACCAGAAATTCAAAATGTTTTAAACTGAATAGCCAATGTTTTCTGTGCCTACGACATTGACAAAAGGCATTCGATGCTTGTTCGTTTTATATGTATGTTGCGTTAAAATCACTATCACTGGAAACGTGCGTGCCAGATCGATAGCTGATTGATGTGCCCAAATAAGTGAGACCAGAAACCATTTCTCTCCTTCTTGCTTTGAATCAAACACGACTTGATATCCACTCTCGTGGAGCTTCGTACTCAATTGAATTACTGTATGATCAGCATCGTTATTGAATACTGCTTGCCGCAAATTAGTAATATCCTTTGGAACAACGATCTTGCTCCTACAGCAAGAAACGACTTGATATCCATTTGATGCATCACTCTTAATCATGTTTATAACAAATACTTAATCATCAGTAGCAAGTTGACGCAGCATTGGATACAATAATGGTTCCTGTGTTAGTTCATGATTATGTTCCCCCTTACATATAAAAGGAGACAACATTCATCGCTGACGATCCGTATTTAATGAGCGAAAGTCATACGGAATGAACGTCCAAAACGTTGCGAAAATTCTTTATGCTGCTCGCTCTGCTTGTGTCGACAGATCGATAATTTTACGGTTGTCATTGGCAACAAATATTTTTGATTTGATGTATCCTGGTGAATGCTGTTGTTAGTTGGCTGGCCATCATGTTATATTCCAAGAATCATTTTTCTTTTATCATCTTTTTTTTCCATGGGAAATATTGCTTCTCGTTGTATAAAAAGCAATTCCATTTTTTTCGCCCCATGCAAAGCATGTATTTTCTAACAGCATTATAATTATCTCAAGTCTCCTGCAGCTCTTGAGGGATTGAGGTTGCAAATAGAGATTCAGATATTGCAATCAGTGAATATTAAAAAAAATGTCGTTTTTCGTTAAAAAACCAAATCTTTTATTGTCTGTGGTACTGTAACGGTGTTATTATTATCGCTATTACTTTACTATTACTATTTTGATTGTTTATCACTATCACTATAATTATTACTGCTATAATATGACTATATTATTATTTTCTAAGCTTAACCCTCGAACATATACGTAAAATCTGGAATTTACGGCTATATATATACACCTATTTTTATTATTATTAACAATATGTAAGTTACTTGATGATAAAGTTATACATGTTAATAGTGACGCTTTTTAATTTTCAAATGCCAGGTGGGGTGGGTATAAAGTCTGGATGTCTGTTTTTTCTTCTCGATCAAAAAAACACCAGCATAAGTTTTTCTTAGTCCAGCACGAAATAATTTCCTTTGTTTTGAACTATCCCATACGTAATCCTCAACCTCCTCTTCGCAAAGATATTCATATAATATGTATTCAACAGCTTCATGTCCTTGCCATTGCAATAGATCTCGGGAACGTTATTCCCCCATGGATTAATCACTTGTAGAAAAAATATATAATTCTTGGCCTCTTTTATTTATTTTTATATATCATCCATAATATTAGAAGAAATGTTTATCATTACTTAAAAAAATACCAACGACAGAAGTATATAGTATATTTATTATTATAAATTATTTTACCTTTATGTATAGTTTTAACTCCCAACGTATGGAAGCTATGGTATCGTGGATGTATAATTTTTTTCGTTGTTTATGAAATACACGGCGTCACAATATATAATTAGCTAACTCCACCATGCCCTGAAGTGCTAAAAATCACGACTGTGGTAGTAATAATGACATTAGTTGATAATAATCAATAAAAGGATGATGTTGTTCGTGATGTTGAAGCATCGTGAATAAAATAACACGTAGTAGTATTGGATGGTGATAAAAAAAAGAATGAGTGTCGATCGTGATGTTGAAGAATGACGCACAAACTAATGGTTATCGGCATGGTGATATTGAATCATGATAAAGGGAAAGAATTGTGTCTCAAGTTCAAAGATAACAAAGATGGTAGTGAAGATCAGAAATAAAAATAATTGATGGTATTTACTGGTAGTGTTGAAGAATAACGAATAAAATAATAGCTACCGTAATAGTGATATGCAATGATAATAAATTGTAATAAAATCATATATAAAAAACACCATCATCCTTTTTCTATTCGTACGTAACCCATTATATACAACTAATCACCCATTAAATAACCCAAATCATTTATGTTCCAACCCAACCGCTGTATAAAATAAAAGTTTATTATTACCAAGTTAGAACTGTCATAAAATAAAAGAACAACATACAAGTCTAATCTTCATCTCAATTTCACAACAAGATTCATACTAACCTTTTCATGACAATATAGAATTGGTTTTAAATATTAAAAGATTATCGTTAAGCAGATGTGTTGAGATCCATGCGTCCTTTGTTGATATATATATAGCTGTTTGGTTTATTACGGGACCGTACCACTTTTTTTCTTAAATTTTCCTGCTGCTATCCTTCATATAGACATTGTTCTCTTCTCGCTCATTTTCCATTGAAGATAAATAATATATGGAATGTAATTTAACAGCTGACGATTGATTACAAATATAAAGAAAGAAAAAGAAAACGGCATAGAATGTATTAATAAGTAAATAGATCGTTTTCTTGATAAGTTAAACATGATCTTTAGTTTTACGATAATAAAAAAACAAAAAATAAACCAGTTGTGTTGGAAATAAACTGGAGCAGTAGTGTTAAATGGACCTTTGGCAAATTCTTTTCTTTTTGTGTTCCTCTTTATTCTTATGATATTTATATTTTACTCATTTTCAAATACATCTGAAAGATTTATACTTTTAACAGCATAATACTTGAACTACCGATTAGAAGAATGGGTTTTTAAAGGTCACCTGATATTAAACGATTACATTGCTATGTGATGAATATAACCGCACGCAAAAAACAACTTCACTCAAGACAGAACTTTAAGCAATGTTTTGTGAAAAAAAAACTTATGTTCCTTTTGGAACCACCACGCCCTTTATTTTTTATAGAAAATAAATCACTGGGGATGGATCAATTGACTTTGGTAAGTCTTTTATATTGTTACAGTAAATCTACTCATCATACCTTTTTATACGAACAGACAAACACATACGTTAACTGTGATAACCTTCCGTCACCTTAACAATCACAACAATACATCTTTCTCTGCTGACGATTGTAATTTGAGTGGGACGACGAATCCATCTTATACAACAATTGGCTTTATTTACCCATAGGCCTTATTGAATACAATACAACTGGTGATGCTCAATTTTCTAACCAAACTTCTTTCTTATTATATATTGTTATCTTCATACAATCAATCTCATCCGACCTGATATTATGCATGACGATTGATAAATGCTATCACTCTTTCTTTATACGCACGCACACACCTCCTTCAATTTATATTACTGCGATGTGTTTGTACATTGATGATACTGGTATCTTATTTTATTATTCTTCAAGCAGATACTTTATAAGTTATGCAAATAGTTATTGAAAAAAAAGATGGTATGGATATGGATTGATATTATGCTTCGTATACTTGGATTTGGATAATGGATATTTGGATAGTATGAAATAGAGAGATTATTGGGTCTGCTAATCAAGTTATACATATCATCACGGAAATAGTAATAAATTACTCTATGGATTGTTTTTTTTGAACAATGGTATTTGCTATTATTTAGTACGGGAACGGTCAAAATATTATTGTTGTTATGGAATAATATAGGAAATGTTGTAGCATAAATAATGTTAGGAATAATATGGTAATAAGAGGTATAATGAACTGAGACGAGTAATACCACTTTAACATCTTTGGGATTAGATCTTTTGAAAAGTATAGATGTAAAAAAACTTGATGAATCTTGGGGTTGAATAGAATAATATTAATCACATTTACTGACTTGATTCCTGTAAATAAATCATGAACGCGACATACTTTTTTAATGCAAAATTTTATGTTCTTTTACATACAAGTCTCCTGGTTGAAAAAAAATACGCGTTGCCACTTTGAATCTACTGGATCATTGAATAGTCGGACTGGATGGTTCATATGTCCATCTGCATCCAAACTTTCGGATGAGATAATAATGCTAGATCCACATATTCTTTTTTACTATCATTAATAAGAACGCCACATTGTGTCAGATATAAATGAATAATAGCCACAACAGTAAATAATACTTTGATATAATACACGAATATTTTCTGAGGCACAATAAACATTATAATTGTTGATTAGCCTCAAACACATTGTACTACTTATAGTATAAACGAGAGAAATATATATATAATACAAAGGATTTGTCCAGAAAGGATTGAGTATATTATTGGATGGAATATATATCTGCTGATCGAGGATTCCGAATTAACATGATTATGAGAAATCAAAACAGTCCTCGTAGCTATAACAACAAACCCGAGAACATCCAGTAATATAGAATCGATTATTCAAAAGAATTTATGTATATACTTTATTGATGATGATAATAATAATAGTATACTAGCCATAACAACACTACTTGAAATCTCTTAATTCAATCATCATTGTAATACCTGATTCCCTCTTTGTTCTTTCATCATCCATGTGTTTCTTTGATAGCGTGTGGTGTCCCATTAATAATGTTCGGCGTAAAAAACATTATAGTTTAACTTTTAAGAATAGCTTTGTTTGGTGAGTTGGAAAACAAGTATAATTTTATATTGATGCTTGCTTGTTCTTTGTTCCTTTTTTTTGTAATGAGCCTTTATGATAGTATAGATGGACGTTCATTGTGTTCAATATTGATGTATGATTATCGACTACATTGTTGTTTGAAATGCTCGTTATATAGATTACTGAAGCAAAGCGTGTCTTGAAAGTTTCGAGAACTATTATTCTTATAACCTTTTTGCATACTTTTTTTTTGTCTTAACCGTGACCCTCCTTTTCCTTCAAGCATATAAATCATTCCGCCTAGAATGACTTTCTTTCCTTATATTGTTGGTGTTTCTCTCCAGTCTCATCTAGCCCCCTTGCATTTCCTTTCCTCTGTTCACTCAGAGCTTTGAAAGAAGAACACGATGAACGCTGCTACATATTAAACATTGATTAGGTAAAACTGGGTAACAAAGAGTTGATAATATGATATTGTTTTTTTAAAAAAAAACAAAAACATACCGTATTGCTTGCTCTCACTGGTTCTACTGGGATCTGCTCAGCAATCCAATAATTTTTAATGCTCTGATAATTTGGATCCAAAATAGTGTCACCAGAATCATCAGAAGCATTTGCAAGCCTACGCGAAGAAAAGTTACCGTCAAGTCCAACACACAAAGGTGATGAAGCATCATTGAGGTTCTATAAAAGGTTCTTAAATGAGTGAATAAGAAAAAATGGACGAAGCTATAAATAAGGATATGTACCTGATACATGCATGCAGGGCAGATGTCACTTTTGTTTAACTTGTATGTAATTTCTAAATGGTCTTCAATGACCATTTTCATTTTTGCATATATTGGAAGAGTTTTCGTCAAATGCTTTTGTACGATCTGGGAACCTATATTAAAAATATATTTAAAAATGCTTAGAAAATGTCCTTGATCCCTTCTTTAATGTTAGAAATATTACCGTGCGAGGAAATTCCTTCGCCACCACCTTTGCAATACTAGTAACAGATTGATGTTGCACAAATTGCTGGCGAATGTACTATTCCATGACATCGATATGAAAGGCTACTTCGGGTTTTAAAGGGGAAGAAGGTACCATGTGGGATTCCATGAGAATTATTGGCAAAGAAAAGCCCTCACATGTTTTGCACGAAGAAACATGGATATCATGTTTGATACCTTTTACAAACTTTTAGTACGAAATTTTTACTGCACTGACATATATATATTTGAAATGATGACTAACCACATTTGAAAACACAGGTGATTTTATTGCTATCCATAACTTCACAATTACACCTTCTTGTCTGGACAAGATCCAACTTGGTGGTGTCAGTAGTATGGAGACCCAGTCCACGTAAGTAAGCTTTCCACAGTTGTGGAAACAAGTTTGCCCATTCAATATCCTCACGCTCGGCTCGAGTTGATAAAGATATGAGACGTGGTGATGTATCGGTAGGGTGGAAAGGGTGAAAGGTGTTCTCGATTATGGGATGATTATTAATATTATCACCTTCGTATTGATCTGCGGCATAATCGTCATCATAATTGTCGTCATACTCAAAATTTAAGTTATTTTCATTTGTCACCGGAGCAGATGCGTTAGCTTGTTCAGTGGAGACTCGGGCCGATGAAGACGATAACAATCTAGCTTCTTTATTTGCAGCTGTTATGGATCGCTGCATTACAGATTTTCTAGATCGTTTTATTTTTGGGGGTTTGAGTTCTTTAAGTTTTCCTCGACTAGTGATGATCGCTATTCTAGATTCACTACTCCATTTAATGATTGAAGAAATTCTTTTTCCCATGGTGCGTAATTTTTTTTTCAATTATTTAGATGTTTTAAAAACGATGTGCTTATTTTCTTATTATTATATAATAAATTAAACTACAACAACAACAAAAAGTCAGAAAGCAGAAGACCAGAGGTCCTGCCATCTCCGGCCAATGCCGGCGGTCTGTAAGGCTTTATTTTTTTATTTTTTTGGCTGCTTTGGAGGGCCGCCACGGAGATTGATTAGGTGACGGGGCTGAGGTTAATCAATTCGTCGCAAGGCGCCAAGAATTACCCTTCTCCGAACTTCCCAACAAAAAGTTGCATAAAACAATAAGTAACCCACAAACTTTAAATTTATTTCGTCTTCTTCTTCGTCTTCTCTTTTTTTTTTATTATCAAACAAACGAACCATGTCAATTGAACCTTTTGAAATTCCATCTATTCCAACAGAACGACTTGCACTTTTAAAAGAAAAATTAAAAAATGCAGAATATCCCAATGAACTTGAAAAAGATGTTGGATGGACTTATGGAGCACCCCGTTGGGCAGTTGAACCCCTTGTAAATACTTGGCTTCATGATTATGATTGGGAAAAATCTCGTGCTGAAATTAATCGTTGGCACCACTATAAAGTTACTATTCAAGGTTTACGTATACATTTTATTCATGAACCTTCTAATAATCCAGGTTCTATTCCACTTCTCTTGATAAACGGATGGCCATCTAATTTTTATGAATATCATAAAATTATTGAACCTCTTCGAGATGGAAAAAATGGGGCTCAGGTAAAAGCAAATTGTTATTTATAGTTGTACACCTATCACTAAATATATATATATGTATATTACGTTTATTTTTTTTAGGCTTTTCATGTCGTAATACCTAGTTTACCTGGTTATGGATTCTCAGACCCCCCTAAAGTTCCTGGTCATGGTGCTGTTAAGAATGGTGAAATCATGAACGAACTCATGACGACAATTGGCTATAATGAATATGGTAAGCTTGTGTAATGAAATAAAAGGGAAGGGCGGTGTGGTTTATGCAATTTCATGCTCCACACGTTTCAGGAACAAAAAATACTGATCCCCCTTTTTTTATGTACAATTTTAACTATCAGTTATTCATGGCTCAGACTGGGGAAGTATGATTGGGAAATGGATGGCAATCAATTTACCTAGTCATTGTAAAGCATACCATACCGTAATGCCTGTCTGTATACCACCATTACCAACACCAAAAAACTTGTTTTCTCATCCTCTAACAGTACTCAAGTTTCTTGCAAGTATAGCACTTGGTTTTGATAAGGTTT
Source organism: Circinella umbellata (assembly GCA_025093555.1). NCBI lineage: Eukaryota > Fungi > Mucoromycota > Mucoromycetes > Mucorales > Lichtheimiaceae > Circinella > Circinella umbellata. The sequence goes on from JAIWNF010000063.1 coordinate 26,365, forward strand.
ATGGAGAGGGTCAAGTTATATTAATGGGAAGATCATTTGCTGACGTAGAAAATGATCGTGAAGCTGGATATAGAGCTATTCAAGGGACTCGACCATATACTTTAGCATATGGTTTGACAGATAGTCCAGTGGGTCTTTTATGTAAGATTTTTCTTTATCATTTCCCTTCACATCATGTATACAATACATATAAATATGGTAAAAAAAAACTCTAATCACCCGAAAATAAATAATGTATATAGCTTGGATGCTTGAGAAATTTCATAATTGGACATATCACTCAGATAATAAAGATAGTCAAGCATTACCTGAAACGGTTACGGCAAATGAATTCTTGACTCAGGTAACAATTTATTGGCTTACAAATTCGATGGCTCCATCCACACGACTTTATTATGAGGCTTTTAATGATAAAATAATGGCACAAGCAGTTGCAGATCAAGTCAAAATTCCTACTGGTGTTTCATATTATAAAGGGGAAATCACTAAGGTATATATATATGGACCGACGCAGGAACGAGAATAAAATTAATTAGAAACTGATACATATCCTAATTTATGTTTAACTAGCTGGCAAAAGAATGGCTTGATACAACCATGAATATCATTTACTTTACCGAACCTTCTGCGGTACGTTGTTTATATAATATGTGTATATAAATCTGGAATATTTACACTCTAATAAAGTCTTGTTTTATTTTATTTTTAGGGAGGACATTTTCCAGCTTTAGAAGTTAGTGATCTATTCGTGGATGATATTCAACGATTTGGAAAGCTATTAAAGACAAAGGAAATTGTTTAATAATATTGGAAAAAAGGGGAGGTTACTATCCGACATATATTCTAAGCTGAATATAAGATAGCATTTCATTTTGTATTATTGATCATAACGTTTTTTTTTGTTGTTCTTGTTGATAAACATTATTACGTGTTAGCAAGTAAAATATACCAGTAGTGATTAACTTGTATTATAACAATTATTTATCAATTTTTGACATTAAGGTAGTTAATCGGGGACGCTTGAATTTAACCCCACGGGTTGCTGTTCGACTGTAGTGTAAAATGATACAAAGTGTATTCATGCGATATATCTCAGAAAGATGTGTAGTGTTTTGTTTTCAAAATAAATGTCTGCACAAATAGTTGCTTTGAAAGCGTTTTGGTCTAATTCATGTGATCAATATTTTGTTGATAACAATATTATATAACCTGATTCGGTAATGCGAAATAATTACATGTTATATCACATTTTGCCGATTCATACATTTTTTTCCCATCTCCCTTTTTTTTATATATAAAATGTTTATTGAACCTTTTGAGATTCCATCTATTCCTTCTGGACGACTCGCTTCGCTTAAAGAAAGACTAAAAAATGCAGAATATCCTAACGAGCTCGAAAAAGATGTTGGATGGAGCTATGGAGTACCCCGTTGGGCAGTTAAACCTCTTGTAAATGCTTGGCTCAATGATTATAATTGGGAAAAATCTCGTACCGAAATGAATCGTCGACATCACTATAAAGTGACTATTCAAGATTTATGTGTTCATTTTATTCATGAACCATCTAATAATCCAGAAGATATTCCACTTCTCTTGATAAACGGATGGCCGTCTAATTTTTATGAGTATCATAAAGTTATTGAACCACTTCGAGATGGTGTGAATGGAGGGCAGGTATTATATGAATATGCTTTCATTTATTTATCTGTTTTCTTACTTCTTACCAACAAAAATAATAAAAGCTCGACTGTATAAATAAAAAAAACAAATCCAGACTTTTCATGTTGTGATACCAAGTTTGCCAGGTTTCGGTTTTTCAGAAGCACCTAACTGTCCTGGCCACGGTGTTGTTAGGAATGCCAAATTTTTACATGAACTCATGATCAAGTTGGGGTATACTGAATATGGTAAGTTAGTTGTAAAAAGCGGAAAAGAAAAGTTTAACCAGTTTATGGTTTAGAGTTATACATTCACTGGCTTTATTATTATTATTATTATTATATAGTTGTACATGGTAGTGATTGGGGTGGTTCGATATGTAGCAAAAATAATTGCCATGAAATATCCAAATGAGTGTAAAGTATTTCACACTGTCTTTCCGTTGTGTGATCCACCACCATTATCATCTGTATTTTCTAATCCGCTCACAATTTCAAAGCACCTTGCATACAAAGTTTTTGGTGCTGATGCTGTATATGGACGAGAGAAAACAAAGGTCAGAGTATCATTTGTCGATGTCATTTTTGATCGTGACGGTGGATATCGCTGTATTCAAGGACAAGACCTTATACACTAGCATACGGACTGAACGATGGTCCAGTAGGTCTTTTAGGTAAATATCGAGATCTAGATCTAATAGCATACGTATATATTTGGTTTATTTAATATAATAAAAAGATATTACATGTTAAATGCTAATTAGAAGTCAAAATCAATATTTAGCATGGATACTTGAAAAGTTTCATAATTGGGCTGCACATCCGGCTGGAAAAGAGTCAACCGAAGGTTTACCCAATACTGTTACAGTTGATGAATTCCTCGCTCATGTTACTATATAGTGTTTAACAAAATCAATGGCAGGATCGACACGTTTGTATTACGAAAATTGGATTTCCACAGAATTACATGATGTTAATAGCGGACGTCTTGATATTCCTACACTTCAGTCGCTTATTTTCCCGGAGAGAATGTCAGAGTACGTACGCATGGATTTTTGTAATTGACTATTTTTTTATATAAATACTTCTTTTTGTTCTTATTCAACACGAATAATTGTATACCCTTTGATTTTCTAATTTTTTACTGTGCATAGTTACCTCGAGAATGGATAGAAGCAAATATGAATGTTCAACAATTTCATGATTATGAATTGGTAATCAAATAAAAATATGGATCTTAGCAATATAGAACATTGAACTAATCATCAAGGATTGTTTAATGTTTATTATTAGGGAGTACATTTTCCAGCACTAGAATCAACTGAAGTGCTGATAGATGATATACAGCGTTTTGGAAAATACTTAAAAACAAATAAGTATATTACATAGTAACGCGTAATCAGCTACTATAAACAGTAAATTATTTATTTCAAATGTTGTTTTACGTAATACTGTACACAGAAACTATTCATTACTTTTTTAGAAGCATAGTTCGTTTGTATACATAGCTATTATGTTTTTCAATTTCTAAAATGTAATAAATTGATGAACTCGTGTTTCTCCTTTATTAAGTACAAATGGAGTGCACTGGTACCCATGAATTGATGTCTAGTAAGACAGTATGATTTTTATTGATATTTTACAGCTACGTACTTACTTTACGCACGTGTACCATAAAATAAGTTATGAAAAATGTGATCCCTGACATTATATATGATAAATACACGATATAAAACATGTTTATGAAAATTTAGTACGGTAGAAAAATAAGAGGTACATGTTACTTCCCTTTTTTTTGTTTTAAACAGTTAGTTTAAAGTTACAAGCAACTTTAAAGAAATCTCTTGACAGTTTGATTCATGAGAATATGATATATACGTAATATTTTTCTAACATGTCCTGCTATATAAATTTGCTTTTTTTCCATAAGGAAAAGTATTATGTACATGTTTACAATTTTTGCCATTTTTAATGATTTTTCCCGTGTTCGAGTGAGTTAATAATAGCTGTTTTATGAAAAATGTATTTCTTCAGCAATTTCTGTGCTTTACAATAAGGTCTATTTTGAAATTAATGATGGTGTTTATCATATTCAGAAGAATGAACTAGAAAAATAATAGTAATCCAAACTATAATGATACTACATACGGTAAACTGAAGGAAGAGAAAGAAAGACATCCCTTGACTAATTTATGTCTTTTATTTTAGGTGTATATAAAGTCGTTTACATATTACTTTGTTTGTTTGCTTTCTTACTTAAAGTGCAGCATCACAAACATAAAAAAGAAAATCTTGGGTTGAGTTTGATATTGACTTATACTTTCATCACTCTATCATCTGCTCTTATATTCCTTGAATTAAGGCGAAGGTACATAGGTATTATAACTGTAAGAAGGATAACACTGTATACAAGTAGTGTAAAAGCATTTTTTTAGCTACATCGTTGTTAAGTGGTAATCAAAAGTAGTATTGTTTAAATTTACCACAGGTGTTTTTGCATGGATTTATTAATTGTGAAATACTTTCCTTTTTGTTACTATTTTAACTAAATGCTTTGCAGACGTACCCAGCTGTTACACAAAAAGTAAAATGATACTTGATATATCATTATAAAAAAAATTATTTACCAAAAAAGGCGTGACTCCATAGCCCATTTAGCTAAGCATTGCGCTAGAAAATCCTTACTTTGAATATTCTAGAGTTCCTATTAACTTCATTATATATCGGGTTGTTAAAGGCAGAGAAATTCCCTAACATTGTGTGTCCGCTCTCAATTTAACAGACTACTGTTAGCTGCATAAATTTTTGTGGGGAAAATATTTTTGTTTTCCCACTTTTTTATTTCGGTCCCAATTTTTTTTCCGTGTTTTTTTCTGAATGTTTGCTTGTACAGAACCCATTATCAATGTCAATCTTCCACCCCCAATACTTATACCTGATATATATTTTGCTTCCGGAAACGCTTTTATAATATGGCTAGACTATCTTGCTGTTCGTCGTTTACAACCAATAATAGGTGCTATCACACTACGTATTTTAATTGTTTTAATCCATGTATCCATTTCAATGTTTTTTGCCTGCCCTACTGAATTCTTAAACGCTTCCATGTTGGGTTCCCCCTGGTACATTGCATCCTATATTGTTCATTTTGCCGACAAGAACTTGAGTTTCCGTGAATCACTTATTGGTGTAGCTGATACTTTGCTGGTCTTCCAGGAAACTAAACAGGAACAATCGATCAAACAAATTCGAATTCAGGGTCTTGCAAAAGTGGCTCGGGGTGTGTTCAAGTGGTCCTTGATGAAATCAGCAGTGGACCGGTGGTTACCATATGGTTACTCACAACGACTCTTGGTGATCGATTATTGGAGTGTTGAAAGTTTTTTATTGACAGCACTGATTGGCTTAAAGGTGTATTGTATCATGGGATTAATGGATCTTCTAACAGGAAGCTTTCAGTTCATGTTGGGTGTTCCAATTATTGATATATTTGATTCACCTATATTAGCTCATTCACCACGGGATTTTTGGAGGTAAAATAAAAAGTAGTATTTTTAGCTAGTTCCACCCTTGCCTTTTTCTTTTCACTAACCTTCTCTATTTTTTTTAAAAAATATCTAAAGTCGACGATGGAATCGCATTGTCCAAAAGATCTTCCATCGCCAAATTTTTACTGCTTCGATTGAATCACGCAACAGTACTATTAAAGTAACCAATCAAAAGAAAAATGAATCACGGCCCTCATCGTCTTCATGGTTACAATGTTGGTCTTCATCTTCTATTCGTGGTCTTGCTGTATTTATTATCAGTGGTTTATTTCATGAAATTGTCTTAATGGCACTTGTACGAAAAATGACCTTTGAACAAGTCTTATTCTTTACTCTGCATGGTATTGCTGTATGGTTCGAAATCAAGTTTGGTAATTCAGTACGTCCAAAAGGTTGGTATCGTTTATTTTGTATTATAGCACACTTTATATTCTTGACATTGACTGGGCGACTGTTTTTAAGTCCTTATTTGAGATCAGACTTATTTACGAGAATCTTTGATTAAAAGTACGTCTCCCCCTCTCTCATCACCCCCCTTTGCTGTCCGAGCTGGAAATAGTTTTTCTTCACTGACGCTTCTGTTTGACTTTTTTTCTTTGAATCTCTCTACTTTGTATTTTCTATAATTCTCGTTTCTCATTTTTTACCCAACATTGATGAAATAAAAAAAACCTTTTTAATATTCTATTAATAATAAACGGTTAAAGAAAAGAAAGAGCAACTAAATATTATATATATAAAGGTAAAAATAAAAATAAAATAGAACTAAATTGTTAGATCGACAGCTGTTTCAGAAACGGAGGAATGGATAGAACAAATGTCAGTATTGTCAGGGATTGTTGTGAATTCAGGAAGTATTCTGATTGATCGGTCAAACACATCTTTAAATATATCGTACCATGGATCAGCAGTTAATACTTCTGCTTTATGTCCTCGAGGTTTAGGATAAAGTGTGGGCCATTGGATATGTGAACCGAGTTTGACCTTGATAAGAATGATGTGGTTGTATATAAGTTGTAGGATGATAGGATAAGTGCGTTTTGCATTAAGTGGATTTACACGAAGAGGAAGGAATATACAGGATTGGAAACCATCATATAATGCAATGGGAGTTTGGAATGTATCAGCAGCAATTTGTGTGCATTCAGGAGCACAAAACCACTGGTTATCACGCGGATTCAGAATTCCTCTAATACGATCATGATAATATTTTTTGTAATCACCATCAATATTTTTTAAATAGTGAAGGAGCATGGTATCTTTTACATCTATGTATTTATCCTCTGAACCAAATAATTCAAAAGCAAGTGCTCGGAATCCACAGTTTCCATCAGCAGCTGGAGTATGCACCGTGTCAACAGCAAAAGGAGGAATTAAATCAGTTACCAAATTTAAATTGGGAACGATATGAAATTTAATAGATTGAGCCTGCTGGTCGGTTGGTTGTGTATTATCAAGAGTATGACGTTTTCCTTCCCTATAATTTTAATTAATATATCAAGTAATAAAATGTGTGTTATTATATTTGTAATTATATAGATATACATACCAAATTTCAGCTGTTTCACGACCAAATGCAGTTTTTGCTTTTTTCTTGCTTTTAAGTTCTTGATGTTCTAATTCAATCAAATCCCTTTTCTTGCCATTACCTCTTTTTGGGAGAGTTTTTGGCTCCTGCAGTTCTTTAATATCCATAAAAAGATTATTATTAATTCCTCGTAAATGATGTAAAAGTGTAGTTTGTTGCTGTTGATCAGGATATTGGTATAATAAACCAGTTATACGTGCGAATTCATCATTAATCTCATCCTCAATACTTGGAGAGACATATGGTTCCGTTACTGCAATAGTGCTATTATTATTTCGAGTAATATTTTCTATAGAATAATACCAAAAATAAATAAATATAAATATTACTACTAAAAATAAAACCTCATTTATACTACCTTTAGATGCAGTTATTTCAGGATAAAGATGCCAACGACGAGGTACCAAACTTAAAGGAATTTCACCAGAAGATGGTAACGTATGGCAACATGGGATATTGTAGTGAGCTTTGATAGAACATCTACATATATCTGTTTTTATAACATTTCGATGTTTAAGCTCACTTCGGATCGAGTAAAAAGCAAACTTTGAGATATTACGCTCTAATTGTGCTAATCGTTCCTTGTGATCTTGAGGAAGGTGAGTGTCAACATCAAGAGATTCTTTGTCATGTTGTCGTTTCCAAGCTAAATTCTGTTTTACATAAAAAATATTGTATTAATAACGGATATGTATTTCTTACAATCAATAATTTCTACATACTTTCAACCTATAATACTCATCGATTTGTTCAAAGACAGAGTATAAGCCGCCACTTGACGATTGAATTGAATTCTTTAAATTGGCATGAGCGCCTTCAACTCGATTTGTGCTATTGTTACCAAAATGATTTACATGAGCAATATCCGTTCCAACCCATTTTTCACGAACTTTGAGTTTCCTGTTTAATTGAGAGTAAATATATATGCAATTTGGCATAAAATGTTATACCTTTCAGAAAACAAAAAACCATCATAGTTTTACTCACTCATCCAATTATTTGATAACATCTTCTGGTTTTCTAGTCTTTTGTGCTATCTCCTTATACTTGTCAATTGCTTCGTTCTCAAGCAGATGGTCTGGAACAACAGACATTCCGGAAACTGTATCAACATACTGATCAGTCATCAAAACGTTTACAGCTTTTTCAAGATCTTCATAATCATCCTTGACACCAAAAAGTTTTCGCAGTTTTGTTCGAAAATTGCGTCTCATGTGTACTTTGCATAATAATTTTTTTGAATCAGGAAAGACGATGTCCAATGCTCGCACCAAAGCACTTTCATTGTCAGTGACAAATGTTTGAGGAGATATAGGCTGATGAGATGGCCAAACTGTATCCCGAAGTTGAGTAACTATCCACTCATAGCTTTCATTTGTTTCTTGCGATACCCATCCGCCAGCAATACAAAATGTTTTCAATCTCGGATAGCCGATATTCCTGGTACCCACAACGTTGACAAAAGGTAGACCATGTCTATTTGTTTTGTACGTGACATCCATTACAATAACTTCGGAGAACTTGCGTGCTAAATCTATAGCAGACTGATGAGCAAAAAAGAGCGAAAGTAAAAACCGTTTGTCTCCTTCTTGCTTTGATTCCCACTTGACCTTGTACCCTTTCTCTTGAAGTTTGCTGATCAACTTAAACATAGTGTGATCTGGATCGTTGTTGAATATTGTCTGACGTAAATTTGTAATATCTTTAGGACTAACAATTTTTTCTTTAGCGGCAAGAGATGATATAATAGTATTATTTGTAGCATGACTCTTAATCATATTAATAACGAACTTTTCGTCATCATCATCTAGTCTGCGCAGCATCGGGTATGTTGATAACTTTTGTACAGATTGGTGGTTATGCTCTCCACCATAAAATGATACAACGTGCCATTGTTGACTTTGGGCATTTAGTGGACGAATAATAATCGAGAACTTACATCCGTTGCGTTAGGAAAATGTTTGACGTTCTTTGTTGTTATTTTTTGGATTAGCGGCATTGATTATCTCGCCTTTATCATTGGCAACAAATGATTTTGGGTCCTGACTACTTTGGTGCTCCTCTTTATCATGATGGACATTTTTGTTGGCAGGCTGACCAAAATGTTTACAACCAAGTTGCATCTTTCTTTTCTTCCCTGTAAGAGTACTCCTAACCGTGTACATGGAGATTCCTTTTTTTTTTACCCCATTCAAAACAGGCATTACGAGCATCATGATTGTTCCAGATTTGCTTGAGTTCTTCTGGGATTTGGTTTTTTGAATCAGACATTGCAGTGAATTGTAAAAAAAAGAGAAATTCAATATAGATATAAAGTTGATCTTTCTTTGGTGGTACGCGCTTCGCGTTCAATGTTAGTACTATTAGGCTGTTCACAAGCAAATATTCCTGAAAGTTGTACAGCACATAAATTCTATTCCCAAAGAAAATTTATGTGCAAATACCGGAATCTTTTATTTATCTAAAGATATAAAGAAATTACACGAATGGTTTTATATATGTGACTCTACTATAATTTATTTCACATGTATATTATGTTTATTTGATATTAATTTTTTATTAAACACAAGATGTGTATTTATCACAAATATGCTAATGAAGGGGGTGTGGGTGGGTGCAAATAGACAAGCCCTTGGTTATGGAGTGCGGGGAAAAAAGTATTTAAGTTAAACTTGTGTAAGTAATAAGATTTGTTTATGTTTATAAACTCATATTTGTTTGTACGACAAATTTATATACAAAAAAAAAGAAAGAGACAAGGTTTCTTGCCCATCGTCTTTTATTTTGTATATCTTTGAATACCTTACATACTTTAAGTTGTATACTTTATTATTACGTATACAATCTTTTTGCTATATCCTTTTTTCTACTGTTCATTTAAAAAATCCATATACAATTAATTATTTATATATAATTCTATTAATAATAAATAAAACTTGTGTGTGCGCATGGGTGCCTATGTGAGAGAGAAACAGAAGGAATGCTTATCTTATATTTATCTTCTCTTACAACATGGTGAACTTGTGTGTGAAAAATGTAATTCAATTCATACAGCGCTCCAACTCCCTTTTTTCTGTCAGGTGCAAATAAAAAAAGCTATATTGCCAGATCAGTTCATTCAATTTCTTTTTAATCCCCTTTTCTCCCCTCTTTCTTTTCTGTTCCGTTGTCTTCCATTTCTGTTTCTTTCTTCTTAAATTGTAAACAATTTTTTTCTGTTTATTCAAAATAATGATAGACTACGTTAATATACAATCAAATAGCAATACTACTCCAGTTGTAAATAATAAGAGGAAACGAGAAAACACTACTAATACTACCACTGATGGTAAAAGTTGTATTGACAACAACGAAAATTCTTCATCGACCTATTTTACGCAACATACACAACAACAATCAACAGTTATACCCTCTTTGAGCACTATATTGCGTAATAATAATACACTTCCCATTACGATATCATGTTCATCAGTCAGAGAAACTAACAATCCTCCATTCTTGACAACATCTTCTTTGATACGATCGCCACCGCTGCTACTATCTCCAGATCAGCATCTATCCCAACGACAACAACAAGAGGAAGATTATTTTGGTTTTAAAAAAGTACTCCCATCTTCATTTGAAAGTGATTATGAAGTTGTACTTGATGATGGTATATTACAACGACGTCCAATTTCATTATCTACCGTTCCTGGATCTTATTCTTCCTATTTGGATTATCAGCGGAGACAATATTATTATCAACAAGAACAGGAAAGTAACACCAACAATAACAACAACAACAATAAGAATGTAGCCAATGAATCGAGCCCACTCTTACCAAAATCACAACAACAACAACAACAATTAGTAAAGAAATTACCAATCTCAATTGAATCCGATGAAGATGAGGAATATAGTAGTAATGATAATGACAATGACGGTAGCAATCAAAAGCCAACAATAACCGGCGTAATAACTCGTTACTATCAACGGATAAAACGCTTTAAATTAACATATCCCCAAAAAATGGTCATTAAATGTAGTACTGCCTATATGCTTGGTTCACTCTTTACATTTGTACCCTTCTTAAATAACTGGGTCGGCGGTGAACGGGTCGCAAGTCATTTGGCAGCTACTGTCACTGTATTTTTTAATCCAGCAAAAACAGTCGGGGGAATGGTGGAAGCAGCTGGTTATGGTTGGTTGTTTACTGTCTGTGCGTTAGTATTGTGCTTAACAAGTGTATCAATCAATAATATTTTACTTGCACAAGAACGTTACTATTTATGTTATGGCTTGACGTTAGTTGTCTGGATTGGTATCAGTTCATTTATAATTGCCTATTTTAAAGGACGGACAAATAAACCAAGTACCGGAACAGGTAAAAAAAGAGATATATTTTTATAGTAAGATAAAATATATATATATACTCATGGGAACATCGTATCACATGCCAAAAAAAAAGAAGAAAAAATAACAGAAAATGTAACGATAAAAATCTGATGAACAAAAGAAATTTAATTGATTACTTTTTTGTTCTGCTTTTATTATACATTAGCTTCTGCACTAGCATTTATTATTATATTATCGACTTTAATTCGGGAACCTTCACCTGATCGGATTCAGTTACTATATGATCCTTTCTTTGTGATCCGACAACTATTTGTATTAGTTGCCATTGGAACTATTATTTCAGTTGCAGTATGTCTCTTGTTGTGGCCTGTTACAGCAACGAACAAACTAAAGTAGGTAGAATTAGGGTTATATAATAGGTGTACATTGTGACAGCTTTTTTTTAATAATTAGATGATACGTATTATGACACACGACAGCATAAAAAAAGAGATAATTACTAATAATCCAGATGATCAATATATTATGATCATGATGCAATATACTTTTATTCATTAACGTCTTTTTTTGTATATATAGATCAGATATCAATAACAGTCTATCCTCAGTTCGAATTCTGCTCAAGTTGTTAACTAAAACGTTTTTATTGGATGGTGATCTACCTAATTTTACAGCCAACAAACAACTTGAAGATGCAATCAAAGCACATCGTTCTGGTTTCGCTGCCTTAAAACAATCGCTGATTAATGCGAAACGTGAACATCCACACGCTATGAGATCTTATGGTGATATTGTTTCTAGTCTTCAACGACTCGATCGGCACATTGGTGGGCTACGAAATAGTTGTGGTTTACAATTCGAAGTCATGCAGTCTCAACAGGAGAAATGGAATGTAAAAGCAGATGACCAACGACGTAAACTAGAAAATGAATTACGGCGAGAAAGAAGTCAGCATGAGCAACATCAATATGAACGTGAACAACATCAGCAGCAACAAAATTCAAATCAATACAAAGATACTAATGATTCTAGTAGCAATGATGATGAATCAGCAGGTGAACTAGAGCAATTCATAAAGACAGTTCGACGACCAATGAAATCATTGGCATTTACTTGCAAGCAAACGATAATTCATCTTCAATCACAATTCGATGATACTAAAAAAAAAGAAAATAACAGCAATTACAACAAGAAAACAGCGACAACAAAACATATGTATGCATATGCAGCTGTATCTCGTTATGGTAACTTTATACCACCACCCTCTTTTGGCCAATTGCGGCAAAATTTGGTCGCAGCCATGAACCTTTTCGAAGACTCACTCCATCATGCTTTGAGTCGTATATACAATCATTGTAATTATAGCGATTTACACATGCAGTTGATGAAAGAGATGCCTGCAGATAATATTTTTCTGGTGTATTTCTTTGCTTTTAGCTTGTTGGAATTTACCAAAGAGTTAATTGTTCTTGTCGATGCTACATCATCTGCGGTTGCAGATGAAGAAGAAAATATCATTTCAACAATAGTAAAAAAGAAGCGCTCGACAGATTTACAACAACATAAAAGCAGTAGCAATATATCAACAGCAGAAACGACGACCGGATCAGAAACAACAACATCGGCTGTACCAAAAGCAACAACAGATAATGCATTCTTTACCCCGAATAATCATAATACATCTAACACATTGCACACTCCACAACCCAGTACTCAGCGGCATAAACTCAGCCTCAAACTATGGAGTTTCTTTTCCTGGTTTCGGCAACATACAATTAAATTTGCTGTCAAAAATATGTTAACAGCCGTAGCGGTTTCAGCATTAGCATTTATACCCCAAACTCAGCCTTATTTTTATCAATATCGTATGGAATGGACATTACTTACAGTAAGTGACGATAGTCTTTTTTAAAAAATTATTATAATAATACTATATATATACATTTTATCTTCTTTTACACCAAAAGAAGAAATTGTGCTATAGATAGTAGCAGCATACCGCATACATGATGCATCAATATGTGTGTAGTATGTATTGTACTTAAAATTACTCATATTCACCCCCTCCCTTTATTATTATTATTCAGCACCCACCCCCATTAATCTGACCCCCTTCTTATAATTAACTTTTTTTTTGCCCAAAAACTTTAGTCATATTAAAATTAGATATTTTATTTTATTTTTATTTAGGTTATGACATTGCTTACACCTACAGTTGGAGGAACAAATGTTGGCGCCGTTCTCCGTGTCGTAGCAACTATTGCTGGATGTGTACTTGCTACATTGACATATAGTTTATTTCCAGCCAATCCCATTGTTTTGACATTATTGACGTGGCTTTATTCAATGCCAGCGTTTTGGGTCATTTTATATCATCGACATGGACGTTTTGGTCAAGTTGCTTTATTGGCTTATAATCTGGTTGTCCTTTTTATGTACAATCATCATGACGACATACAATTTATTGATATTGATGTTGTAGAGTTGGCATGGATACGTTGTATCACTGTCTCACTCGGCGTTGTCATAGGTAACACAGCATAAATCTTTTTAATTTTTATTCTATTGTGGTTGATATGTTTACTCATATTCGACTTTTTCTTGCGTTGTGGGAGAAGGGGGGGCGAAATACTTTGATGAGAATAAAAAAAAGATAGGGAGGAAGGGGAGAGGAGTGAAGCGACTAGGAGGTAAAATAAAATAAAAAACAGGGGAATGCATAAAAGAATTTTATAATGATTTGTATATGTAATGTGATATAGCTTTTTTTTTAAAAAAAGAGTAATTACTTATTTTTTCATTATTGATTACTATTATATTATTTATAGGCTTGATAGTAACGGCGTATATTTGGCCTTATGAAGCACGAAAAGCCCTCAGACAGGGTTTATCAGATCTGCTGATTCGACTTTCATGGTTGTATAAGCACCTGTCAACAACACATGATGCCGAAGAGATGTTATTTCATCAAACTGAATGTCAACAAGCGCTTGTAACACTCCGGGATTTGCTTGTTCATGCTCCTAGTGAACCACGTTTAAAAGGTCCTTTTCCTACTGCTACCTATAACTCAATGTTAAATTCTTGTCAAAACATATTAGACAAGTTCTTATCATTACGAATTGTAGTGTTAAAAGATGTATGGCCTGTACATGTACACCAACAAATTTTAATGGGTGCAAGTTCCGAGTTTATGGAGATGACGGGGAACGTGCTTCTCTATTTTTATGTATTGGCGTCGGCATTACAACTCAAGACGCCGTTACCTCCCTATTTACCGCCAGCAGATCGTGCGCGTGTATCACTGATGCGAAAGCTGCAGTACGATCTTGGACTCAAGTCGGACGAGTGTTACATGGCTTACTATGCGTATATTGCACTTATGGGGAATATTATTCGTGAATTAACTCAGGTACAGTGATACAACTTTTCTTTTGTTCTTTTTTTTTTCAAGTATCAAATAATATAATGCAAGTTAGATAAAATAAAAATAAAAAAGAGGGAAGTCGTTTTAATAACAAGCTAATGATGTCATATTCTATGAATATTGTTGTATCTATTTAATTGTTATTTAAAAAAAACTATTAATCATTGTATACATATGCATTATAAACATTTTTTATATTATAGCTCGGACAAGATATGAAAGATTTATTTGGATCTCTAATACCCGAAAATCAATGGACAACGTATTTTGATATTGTATAATAGTAAAAAAAAGAGAAAATTGTTTATTAGATTGTGGTGTAGCACTACTAAAAGTATATAATAATAATAATATGTATTATATTTTCATAATAAAATTGAAAGAAAGATTAATTGTGTGAATTTTTTTGTTAAATATAGTATAATATGATTGAGAGAGACAAATAGCATAGAGTTAGGGGGGTGTTGATGTAAATAAAAAGGGGAAAGAGTTAAAGAAATAATAAGTAGTTAAGCATCATAATGTATTTTTGGGGGTATTTTTTTTTGACGGTCAAAATATATGTACAGCAGCAGCATTAGGTTTTGTTTTGTTTTTGCTGACCGTCCTTTGGGGGAATAGGGGGGGGGAATATACAAGTTCATAGAGTGTAAAATAAATCGATATCCCGTACCGTTAAATAGATAAGAAGTAAAATTAAAGGAAAGGAATTATAAGAAACTAAGTGGTAAGAAAATGAAATTAAAGCATAAAAGAAAAGGGTGCAAGTGTTGTTGTATAATGAGAATGGAAGTGATGTGGTCGTATATATATATGTGTATTTGTATATTGAAAGTGTGTGAGAAAAAAATTGAAACAAAGGAAAGAGGGGATTGAATTGAATTATGTACATCAGAGTTATTTTTTCAGAATAGAGAAATTGATATTAAAGGTTTAATTCCAAGACACTAACAGGTTCACCATGGTCTTGAACGAATCGACAGACTTGATCAAGCTTGACAAATAAGTCATATTTGATAACACCTAGAAAACTACGCTCCATGACGGAAATTTCAGCCATAGAATAAACAGGGGCGACAACACGATAAATGCTTCGTGCCACGGGATACGAATCCTCCAAAAATTTAGAAGCTAATACAACTGAAGCTAAAAACAGTTTATATGGGGTATCGTATTCTCCTTGAGAGCCATTGGGGAGCTTTTTTTGCAATCGTTCAAGATAAATTAATGCTACTACAAGCAAAGTAGGTGTCATTCGACTCTTGGTATAAACCTGATGGATGAAATTTGGGAGACTAGGCAAACGTTTATGTGCTAGGCTACCCGCTTCTTGGGGACACTTTACAATCACCGCAACATTTGTTGAGATTTGGGCCAATAATTGATCAGGCGGTGGAGATGCTGCTGGTTTTTTTCCTTTTTGTTGTTGCTGTTGAACAGCTTCACGGTAATGAAGAGCACCGGTATTTTGATAGATAGTGGCCATATCGAATATAATATCTTTTTTTTTTAGAAGAAAATAATAGTAGTAGTAGATAATGTTACAAAGAAAAATATATAAAAATACAGCAACAAAAAAAATTAAAGATGAAAAGTAAAAAAAGGAAGAAAAGAAGAAAAAAAGCGGGATGGAAAGTGTCCTTTTAATGAAAAAAAAAAACAAAAAAAAAATGCCTCCATTTGGGTAAATGATCCTTATTTATATTTTTTTTTCTTTTTCCCAAATTTGTCTATTTTTTCAGGGCCACTGCATATGCAAACAGCAGATCTAGTTTCAATTTTTATTATTATTATAATAATAAATACATATTTTCAACCTTATAATTCAGTTTTATTTCTTTTTCTTGTTAATATGATCCTTATTATCTTGTCCACCTTCTGCACTACGTTTTTGACCTTCCGTGACTTTTTTCAACTTGTTAATCGTCTCTTCCAATATCTTCTTTTCACCGATACGTACTAAGAGCGCATGTCGTTTATTCCGGTTGCAGTTTGCCTGCATCAAAGTCTGGTTGTCGTCCTGATAACATTTTAATCTTTGCTGAACCTTACATCATCCCCCTTTTATCCATATTTTCTCTCTTTTTTTTTTTATCTTTCCCTTTTTATTTTTTATTTTTTCTTTAAAAGTGAATTATTTATTGTAAAAAAATAAATCTTCTCCCTTCTCCCTCCCCCCTCCCAGCCTCATAACGCTATTCTCCTTCAGTCTGATCCAAAGTTTTGTTTATTTCTTTCTTACCTCTTGAGGATAGCGTTTAATGCGTTCTTCCAGAATTTGCATTCCCAACTTTGCGATTGTTGGCGTCAATTTTGGCTTGGGTAGCTTTTGTTTAGATTCCATCTTTTCAAACTCTTCTGCTGAAGCACGTAAAACATGTACTATAATAATTCTTATACAATTACTATCAAGCTGTTACATAAATATACGCCACATACCAACAACAAAAACAAAAATAAAAATAAAAATAAATACGTACAGGTACTAATAAGCTCAGGTGGAAGAATATATTCCGTATCAATTACGAAACAACTAGAAAATAATATAAAGATTATATGGTTTTAGTGTATAAAATCACATCCCCTCCTTGTTCTCCCCATTTTCAATCCTTTCTCTCATCCCCCAAACCCCTTTTTTTCTCCTCTCTCTAATCTTCGCCCCCATTGTCACCTTCAACAAAAAAAAAACCATAGCGCCCTTAACCCCCCAACAACAGCAACCCCCTTTTAATGTCCTTTTTTAGATTTATACTTACTCATCTAGTGCTTCCTCCTCCATTAAAAACTCTATCTATAAAAGTAATATTAACGTTTCAATCGGATCAATATATCAATCCAAAAAATAGGGCAATTTGAAGCCCAACAAAAAGGAGTTTTTGCCCTTTTCTTCTTCCCCATATACAATTCCCTCCTTTTTTTTTATATATTTTACCTTTCTATCACGCAGAGAAGCGTTTGTGTCGTCACAACATAATTCGACCACCTGGCCGCCATTAATTTCGACCAAGTCAAAGGAGTTGTTTTCATCTGCAAAGCCGTATTTCCGAAGTAAGTCTGCATTGCACAAATCACCGTATGTGTTGTACATTTGGTCACCTGCTTTGATAAATTTGATGGCTTTCATGCGTAAGCAATCAGGTTCATGAAACAGACGTGCATTATTAAATCCAGTCTTGTGATTTAACATGTCTGCCATCGGCACCATGGCTAATAAACCTTCTTCTTCTTCTTCTTCATCATCATCTTCATTTTCTTCACCATCATCATTTCCATTATCATCATTTTTTTGTGTCATTTTTAGTGTTGCTTTTTCATCATGAAAACTGTATGACATAATTAAAGATCCACATTGATGAAACAAATCAACATTATGAACATCAGAATTAAATATTTCGGGATGGTCCTACAATATAAATTTACCATTACAAATATGTATGCATGATTAAGAAAAAAAAACAAATAACAAATAAACAAATAAACGTATTTTTCATAACATACAATAACAATGTCCTCCTCCCCCCAACAAAGAATAATATTTTCACTTAATAATCCATTTTACTATGATGGTAAATCGAATGAAGTATTACCTTCAAGATAGGTTGTATCTCCTGAACAAACATGACTTCGGCTTCCTCTTTGCCGATCTTTTCTAATATATAAAATGTGTTCAGTTAAGCTCCTGTAGCTCCCTTTTACCCCTCCCCTCAACCATCTCCGAAAAAAAGTAACTTTCTCTCTTATCAACATTCTTATTGCCTATTATCCGCTTGTTGTTACATCCCACATGCATCAAATTCGGATTGCTTAATGCCACCTCCTTTTTTCTCCAACTTTTTTTTTTATTTAACCTCTTACCAACAATGTCAGTTCCTTCCAATGCGTTTAACTCTTGTCTATCCCAGAACATAGGCGTTGAGAACTCTTTAGGTAACACATCTAATATTTATTTAAAGCTAATCAGTTACATCTTTTTCTTTAACTTTCTGTTCCTGTTATATTCAAAAAAAAGGGTTGAATAGTTATATTTACCGAAATAAGGTTTCCAAAATGAATCCGAACGTTGACTTTCATACATTAAACAAAGAATTAGTGGATTCCATCCAGACATCTTATCCAGTATTTCAGCCATGCCTTTTTCTTGACGAAGTCTGGACGTTTGACTGGATAATAACAAAGGTCGTGGTATAGTAAATAAAACTTCGTCTTCCTTTTTTTACACAGGTTTTTTTTTGAAAGGAGGGATAAAGTTAGTGATACATAAACATTATGCATAAAATAATATATATATGTCGAGCGACGTTTCAAGTTTCTAAACTCTTTTTTTTATTCGCCTATGACACTGTTTATATATTAAAAAACAAAAAAAAAATATTTACTTGGAGATCACGCGTTGCAATGACACCACGTCCAGCACCTTCTGAATCACGATAATCATGAAACTTAATACCGTCTGACAAAGTAGCCCCATTCTTTTCAAGCCATTGCCAGAATGCATTTCCTAGTTCCTCAAATGACATTTCTTTTATGTAACAATGTAATATACAAAAGTATAACAGGAAGGACAAAAAAAAAGCGGAAAAGGGGAGAATAAGCTGGGTTACATTGTGGTCAGTCTTGCATAAAAACAGATACTCCAGTGGCTTGGAAAACTTCAATGTTTCTTCGCCCTTTGCGATCCCATTTGCGCCGAATGGATAAGTATGAAAAGTGGACACGCGAACAATTACTTGAACGTATTGCTACGCTCGAATCAACAGCATCATCAACGACAACAACGCCAGTAGCAATAGGTGATAGCAACAGTAATAACAACAATGCCAAGCAAAAGAATAAACAAAAAGAACGTCCATTTGACATGTCTAAATACAGCCAACGACATATTGCACTCAAAGTCGCTTATTTAGGTTGGAACTATATGGGATTTGCAGCACAAACTGATGAAGAAACCATTCCTACAGTAGAAGGTAGACTTTTTCAAGCATTACAACGTTGTAAACTCATCACGACAGTCGACGAATGTGAGTTTACACGTTGTGGACGTACGGACAAAGGCGTAAGCGGATTAGGTCAAGTTGTTTCACTCAAAGTACGCAGTAATGGACTCGATAAACCAGAAATTACTTATGTTGATACCCTGAACCGATTATTACCTGAAGATATTCGAATTTTGGCATGGGCACCAGTGGATGCTAGCTTTAATTCTCGATTTGATTGCAAGTCGCGTACATACAAGTATTTTTTTACGAAAGGTGATCTTGATTTGGATGCTATGCGAAAAGGCGCTAATTATTTCTTGGGTCAACATGATTTCCGCAACTTTTGCAAATTGGATCCATCCAAAAATATTACCAACTACGAACGTCGTGTGGTATCATTGGATATTAAACACATTACACCATCAGCACCTGGCTTGGCAAATACAGATTTTTATGAAGTAGAGTTAAAGGGTACAGCATTTTTATGGCATCAAGTACGATGTATTATGTCAATTTTATTTTTAATTGGTCAAAAGTTGGAAGAACCTGAGATTGTACAAGATTTATTGAATATTTCAAAGATTGAATCACGTCCGGATTATCCTATGGCAAGTGACCTACCATTGTTGCTGTATGATTGCGAATTTGAAAATATTGATTGGGTTGTTGGAAAAGGAGCCAGCATGTCCAGGATATATCAACATTGGAGGGAGTTATGGAGTGCAAATATGATCCGCGCACTGTTGTGTCAAACATTTATGCAGTATATGCAACCGTTTTCTGTGGATGAAGGAAAGAAGACTTTGACGGAATATTTGGAAATAGAAGATCGACAGCCAACAGTTGTACTGGGAGGTGGTCGGGAGCAAAAGAGTGCTAGATATAAACAGCTGCTGGATCGACAGCGATGTGATTCGGATGAAGTCAAAAAGCAAAAGTATCGTGCAAAGAAACAAAAAACATCAAATCAACAATAGTACTAGTAATAGTGATAGTGGGCATTTCTGTTTATATCTAAATCATCATTTTTTTTCACATTATATAATAAATTCATATAGTCATTCAAAGAAAAATGTTTTTTTTTGATAATATTAAGCAGGTTGTAAACTATATATTACAGATACAATGAAAAGTAGGAAAGAAAGTGTCTGGTATTGGGAATATTATGAGGAGTACGTATGGATTAATCTGAATTTACATCCTCAGTTACATCTATAACCGTATCAACCAGTTGTTTTGCATACACAATAGCGCTGTCTGGTATGGATCTGCATTTTTTTATCGATAAAGTGTGTAAGCTTTTTGATTTGTTGGCCAGCTCCATAATACCAACATCCGTTACATTTGATAATTCTTCGAGATACACATACCTCAGGCATTTCATTTCACTCAAAATAGTCATTGTATCATTTGAAACACAACTCATATTTGAAACAGTAATACTGTATACTGCAGCCGGTAGCATTTCAAGAAACTCGTGTAAGCCTTCTTTCGTTACCAAAGGTAGATTCTCCAAATGAATTACTTGTAATGTCTTAACTTTCCCTAAAGCTTTCAATACACTATTGCTTAACTTCTGGCATAATCTGAGTGTAATGTTTTGTAGTGATTTGCTATTTTCTGACTTGGAGGCGTAATAATTGAATAGTTGTACTAGGCTTGATATATTATTTTCTTCATTAGCATACACTAACATCAAATCGTTAGTTGGAGGAATTTTAACTAGTGTGTCGACTATGGGTTTGAAATCACAGATATTTAGTGCGCTAAAGCTGTTTAAATTTTTGCAAGTAGAAATAGCACGTATCAAATCCGACGGCTGTCCTTTTTTGTTCGGCCACAAAGTCAAACTAGTTAACTTATCTAAGTTGAAGTTAGGGTACTTGGTGATACCACCAAAATTGATTCCGCTTGACTCATCTAGGTTTGCAAAAATAGTGGTAAGGGTCGACATGTTACGATAGATTAATGGGAGAAAATCGCTTCCAGGAACGAGTGCTCCACCGTTATTGGTGTATATTTGTTTCAATCCTGCTGGTTTGCTGATTTTACGCTGAGGTTGATAAAGTGCTGGTAGTCCATCTTTATAGTTATACCCAAAAAGTTCCAGATTTTCACAGTGTTGATTGACTTCTTGTAATACAGTTGTCGTGCACCCGACCAAACAGAGTCGCCTTAATTTCTGACACTGTAATAACAAAGGTTTAATTATCTCTCCTGTTATAGAAGCGGCTTGCGCATGGATTTCCAAGTCAGCAAGAGTGTTGTGTGGTTCTTCTACGAGATCCATACTACCAATAACGAGCGATAAAACACTTCCGGTCTTAAAGGAAAAAGTGTGTAAATTAGGAAGTGTAAACAGGATATCTGCCACCTTCACTGAAACTCGTTTATTTGTATCATAATCAAGCTCAAATTTTGTCAAAGTGTTTCGGATGTGCCAAAAGGCAAGTGTCATTGTTGCAGATATACTTTGCGTCATTAGCTTGGTTACAGATGCTATTGTAAAAAAAAAGTACCAATACAAAAATTATAAGTAGATAATATCATTTACCGCTATTAATATTTAAATATTATAAATAATGAAAATATTTTTTACTACTGTACCTTTCAAAGAAAGCCATTGAAGCTTGTCAAATTGGCCATTGCGCATACTAAGCATATATTTCGAGCATAGCTTCTGGTCTTGTGAATTCGTTGTAAGACATTGAACATGTCGTGCAAGTTGAGAAACATAACTAGCAACTCGTCTGTCTGCAGGATCGTCATTACCAGTGACTATCGTAGTCCAAGCTTCTGTACACGACAACACCCTTTTTCGCCAGGTATTGGATACTGTTAATCCTGCCGCCTTAGATGTATAAGAGAGTTTCAAAATAATACGATTGGCAATTTCAACAGGAAGAAGAGCAACGAAATCAACGCGTTTATCGTTCTGTTGTGATGCTGCGTCTTTTCCACATACGAGTTGCGCATACTCCGGATCATCTTGAGATACACTCTGAAGCCCCAGACTATATGCCTCAATAGCATCCTTCTGCCTGCCTTGCATCTGATAAAGCGAACCAAGGCGTAGATATCCTGTCGCTAAGGTCGGCTTGTAAGTAATAATTTCGCGTGCATCTTTTACTGCTTGAGTAAACTGACTGTTCATACCGAAACCAAAAGCTCTATAATCAAGTACAGCAATTAACTGCAGCTGGAAAATCCGATCAACAGCGGCTGAAGCAAGTTGGATCGTTTGGCGATGGTTTTTGCTTGTGTAAGCTAATTCCAAGTTTTTAAAGGAGGTTTCAAAGGGTTTCAAATCAACTGTACATGCAGGTGGTCGAATTACATTTCCTTGGTCTCATTTTGACAGTGATTTAACCAATTGAGCGATTGATTAGGAAAAGAAAGTTGTCTGGAGCTGGCTGCCGACCTCATCGCGTAATTGAAATCTTTTATTTTTACTGGTAGTACAAGCTCCTAATCGGTGATCTTGGACCTCTCACAAAGCTCATATTTGCTATCCACATAGTAAATAAACATCTAAATCATCTTATAGTTACATTATTATACCCATTATATTGTTTTAATATCCCACTGAGCATGAAGTATGCAGGCTCAATAAAATAATTTACAGCTTTACTAAGCGTGTATTTATAAAGGGATTTGCTACGGACACCCCAAAAAATACTATATTAGGTAATTTCAATCCTTACGGACACCCCACTTTTATATTTTTTCAAAGATACATAACAATCTGATATAATTACGTCGTATCCAGCCATTTATACATTATATACACGGTTATTATCGTTATATAACTTAAAAATGTTTATGAAACTTATATTAGCAGTTCAACTTTTTATAAAGATCGCTCAATATTTCTAATCTTCTCTTACTAAACCGTTATGTACACAAATGAGAGTTGTAGTCCACACGGACACAAGACAAACAACAAGGAATAATGTGTACTCTTAATGATATATATGAGTAGTCATCAAATAAGGAGCAATATTGGTGTTGATAACGCTAGTACTCTAGTTTACATGGTCTAAGAAGTTGTTTGACAGTTTTTTATTTGTGGGGTGTCCGTAAGGTCAAAATATGAGGTGTCCGTAGCAATTCCCATTTATAAATGTAGCTATAATAATAGCGCGCTGATAGGATTATTACTCTTAACATATATCGTTCCTAAATTTACCATGTTCAGTAGTTACAATTAGTTGTCAACTTGCTGGCTCATAACGTCATTCTTGAGTTAAACTCATTAGCCGATGGCAAAGCTAAGCTTAAGTTTCTACAGATATTTTCTTCCTGTCTGTGCGAGTCTTTTTCTGACCAGTTGTATATTGATCAAAGAACGGTTACAATTTGCATCTGGTCGCTTAGAGCAATTTCTGAATATGATGACTGATATTACGGTGTGATAAACTTGGTGTACGAAATTTTTTATTAAAACAATTACTCGCTGATTTGTTACATATAACATCATGGTGCGTTGCAAAATTTTAATTTCATTATAATCTTTTATAACAGCCGTAAAAACCATTTACTAAAAATACGTAATTTCGGATTTTATTTTGAACGAAACTAAAGTGGTGAGTTAATTATACCTATGGAGGTACTTTTGGATATAATGCTAAGAAATACAACGTTCTTCTCAATATAGTTAGAATAATGTACAATGCAGGAAGAAGGTTGACACACCTATACAGTATAAAACCAAAAATTGAAGATTTGCACCCTCATGGCGTACTATTTTAAAAATTTCATTAGTGTTAATGAAAGCTTATTTTTCGCTCGCCCGGTGCTTTTTTTATAAATTAAAATAGTGTATAGATATTATGCATAACACAACCCTGGAACACGTTCATCACACAGCTTTTTATTTTGTTACGTACGTACGCATTAGAAGGCAGTATTTTAAATGTCATTCTGAATTATTAATAGTCCCGAAGAACATCTACTTTTAAAACTTATTGTACATAACAAGGATAAAATAGAAGCTTCCTTATAAATACAATATATATATATATATATATATATATCTTATTACGTCCTTTACAAATAGCATTTATAACTACTTGAACTCACAAGGACAGAATATCGGGGCCCGGAAACAAAACGACATCCGTCAAATTTACTTCCTTTCTTTTGGATAAAATTGGCCGATTTGATTGTTGTACAAATTTTCAAATATTAAAATTGCGAAAAAAGATTATGGTGAGCCGGTTACACGACCAATGCAACTATTTTATTTAGTAAGCACTTTTCCCTCGCTGTTCCTGAACCTTTCTTTTACTTCTCTTTATCCTCCACTAAATTATATACACTAACTTTTTTTTAACATATAAAAAAGAACGATGGCACCAACAAAAGTTCCTATCCACCCGGTATATGCTGCCTCTTTTGAAAAAACAAAGAACGCTCCAAAAGTTAGAAATGGTGATATTACAATTGAGCAAATGCGAGAATTCGCAAATGCACGTTTAAAAGAAATCCCTGTCGCTCAGATTATTGAAGAAGACAAGACTGTTGTGCATAACGACACTGAAATTAAATTAAATCTCTTCCGCCCTGTTGGTACTGAAAATGATGTTCTTCCAGTTGTTGTTTACTATGTAAGATGTTTGCCAATTTTTGATGTTTTTTTTTTTGTGATTGTGTGTTTATATATAATATACGGACGCATTGGAAGGGAAGCATGTATCGTAATATGAGAATAAAAATAAAAATAAAATATTGGCGCTGCTATGTTAACTGACATCTGAATGTTTATTTGATTAATGAAAGCACGGAGGTGGTTGGGTATTCGGTTCAAAATATACCCACGGAAAAGCTGTTCGTGACGTAAGTTAGCTTTTCCTTTTTTTTAATGAAATTTAGATTTAGATTTTTTTACAACAATTATGCATTATATACAGATTTGTATCAAAAACAATGTCGCAATAGTGTTTGTTGACTATCCTCTTGCCCCCGAAGTTAAGTTTCCAGTCATTCACGAAGTTTCATATACTGCATTGAGTTGGCTGGTTGAGAATGGTGCTTCTATCAATGTTGATACTAGCAAACTTGCCATCGCCGGAGGTAAACAAAAATCTTTTCTTCATACTTTCAATCCATCTGTACTAATATATACTTATACTAACTGACATGCTTCCAACTATAGATTCAGCTGGTGGTAATATTACAGCTTCTGTCACGCGTAAGTCTAACCATTTTATTTCAAAGAGAAAAAAGTGCGAGGAAAAACCTAAAGCAATATTTGGCTAAAATATAATAGTTATGGCCAAGGAACGCGGATTGGGTGATGCTATCAAGGCACAAATCTTGATCTATCCTTCGACAGCTCCATCAAGAGAAGGTTATGAATCTTATAAACTATTTGGTAATGGCGATTATACTTTGTCTGTTGCTGATGTAGATTTTTATGGTGATGCTTATTATACTCCTGAGAGAAACAAAATTGGATTTCCGTTAATGGCTTCTAAAGAAGATATGACTGGACTCCCTCCAGCACTTGTCTTCACAGCAGAAGCTGATGTATTACGTGACGAGGGTGAACAATATGCCCGGCAATTGACTGAGGCTGGCGTTTCCGTTGCTTGTCTTCGTGTAATTGGTGCAAGTATGTGTAGTTTTATTGTCGATAATAATTATATAATTTTGATGGATTAATGTGTGTATATTAATCAATGTTTGAATTAATTAGCTCATGGATATGTCACTGTTCCTGTTGAAACGCCAGTTTATAAGCAAACAATGGCTATGATTAAAGCCCATTTAGACGAAGCTTTTGAACGAAGTTAAATAAGCATATAATATGTTGATATATCAATACTATTCCAGACGCAATAAATAAATAGTACTGTACCATGTAATAATGAGAAGATCTAAAGCCAGTGTAGAAGAAAAAAAAAGTTTAATCCATATATATTTAACGTGCATGTTCCTCGATATAATGAGAGAAGAAAAAAATATGAGTAAAGTATGGCATCATAAAAATTATCCTGTCAGTATTCTGCTTTAAAGCCCTTTCTTGTTATTCAATTACATTCGGGATACATAGATGCTATTACTGTCTGCTGATAAGCATGTCGTCACTATAGTTTATACGTATACGTTTAATGTACATACGGCCAAAATATGGGATGTCAGAAGCAAGTCCTCCAAAAATATCTATCTTGCGTTAACTTGCACCGCTTTACAAAAATAAATATATGCAATGGCTTACTGCAGCTTTTAGATATAAATGCTTAATAGTAGGTTACTATTCATAATGCCCCAATTAGTAATGATTTAGCACAATACAGTCTGCGGACCTTAGATAATTAGCCTATGATCACAGATGGACACAAAAAAGTTGCCGGAGTTTTATAACAACTTAATAAGTTTAGACCAAAGTAACCAAATTTAGTCTTCGGGAGATGAGGGTTTTAGTGATGATATATAATTAATAGTATATATGCAAAATGTAGCTCAAAAAAAGTGACGCCATAGACTTAACATATCATATTAGAGCGGTAGGCTACAATTACTATGCATCGTCAAGATTCATCAATTTGATGTTGAGAGAAAACACATACTTCTTTGGGTAAAAGAAATAAATAAAAATTCTCACCTTACGTTATGTTGCGACTCTGAATTGCGGAATTTCATTACGAGAATATGCTCGTATAAAATAGTTTAAACTAATTCTTTCTTCGGTTGGCTTTTACTCCACTTCTTTCTATATTCTTCTTTTTATTTTATAACATAAAAATATGGTTACAACCCCAGTTGTCCTCGAACCTCAGTTGGAAGATTTCTTAAAAAACCTTCCTAATGTTGATATTACTCAAATCCCAATCGATGTGACAAGAGATCGCGAAGCTAAATTACCTATGGATCCTTTGGATGTCCTCGAGGAAAAAATGTCGATCTCAAGCCGTGATGGCACCAAGGAAATTAGCCTTACTATCACTCGACCTATTGGTAGTGAAAAGAAGATGCTACCTGTGATTCTTTATTTTCACGGAGGTGGGTGGGTTGTAGGCAGTGAAAAAACTCATGCAGTGACCCGCACTGAGGTAACGAAAACATACATAATTTTTTTTTCGGAAACAGATACTGCAAAACATTGATGCATGCCTTTTATCTATAGCTTACTGTACGAGCCAACGCTGTCGTCGTTTTTGTCAATTATTCACTATCTCCAGAAGTTCGTCATCCTGTCGCAGTAGAAGAATGTTATGATGCTCTTGAATGGACATCAAAGAACGGTGCTTCTATCAATGCAGATTCTAGCAAATTGGTAGTTGCTGGAGGTAAATTAAAAAAACGAATTGCTCTCTCTTTCGTGTATATTAATTACATAACAATCGTAAAACTCTACAAAAACTAAATAGATTCTGCTGGAGGAAATCTTAGTGCGGTCATATCAAGTACGTTAAAAACTCTCATTACTTTATAATACCCATCTCTGTTAAATCATATCACGAACTTATCATTCTTGTTGATAGTCCTCGACAAACAGCGCGGCCTCAATGCAGTGAAATATCAAGTACTTATCTATCCAGTGACAGATGATAATTTGTACACAAGCTCATATGAACAATTTCAAGAAGGTTATTATTTATCACGCAAGATGATGAAGTGGTTCTGGGACCATTACATTCCCGATGAAAAGGATCGCAATGATATTACGGCACGTCCATTGCATGCTTCAATTGAAGAGTTAAGAGGATTACCACCAGCATTTGTTGCAACTGCTGAAGCTGATGTGTTACGTGATGAAGGTGAAGCATATGCTCGTAAACTTTTAGCTGCTGGTGTTAACGTGACATCTGTGCGAGTATTAGGTTTGATTCATGGTGTATATAATGTGGGTAACTTGAGTCCATTGGGATCTTCACTTCTTGATCAAATTGTAAATGCTTTACACACGTTCTGGGGCACAACGCGTGCGAACCTTTAAAACAAAGAATAAAGTGATTCACCATATTACTCAAATACACCTGGTACCTGTAACAAAATAAATTAATTACTACTTATTTTATAATCTTTCGATATGTAATGTTTAATGATTTTTTTGTTTTGGCTGTTGCTGTGGAGATAATAGATAAAATTTACATAACAAAGGTACTACATGGAAACGATTTGTATCACACTTCCTGAACTATGAAAATTAACAAATCCGGATTTACAAATTCCCATCCTCGCTTGAATGAGGCAATCCATAAACACTCGGTGGTAAAAGGGCGGGCTGACTTATGATTGTTTAAAAGAACGCACATACAGACGAAATTGGACTTGTAAACTTGTTTTCTCCAATCATATGAAACCCTGCAATTTCCTGTTTTCATCTTTTGATTGTATTACAGCAATAAGCAATACGAATACGTAGCGAGAATAACGATACCAACAATAGTAGAAGCTCAACTAATAATAACACTATGGCACCAGCAGTTACACTTTATCCTGTTTATGAAGCTTATTGTGAAAATGCGAGAAAACTTCCCAAGTTCAGTGAACAAACGATATCTCTTCCAAAATTACATGAACTCGCCAACCAACGTTTCGAAGGAGCTTAAAAACTTACCGGAAGTAATGGAACAAAATAAGACTGTGACCCATCATAATGGTGTCGAAGTCCGTTTGACATTATTCAGACCTTCAGGTACACAAAACCAATCACTTCCCGTAGTCCTATTCTTTCATGGAGGCGGTTGGGTATTTGGATCCAAACATACTCATATCAAACCAGTTCGAAATGTGAGCTGTTTACATGTTTGCCTCTTGAAAAGACAACCAATAATACTTTACTAGATATGCACCAAGAATCATGTGGCAGTTGTTTTTGTCGATTATTCGCTCGCACCCGAACACTGCACATGAAGAATCCTTTGCAGCACTTTTTGGGTTGTCGAAAACGGTGGTTCCATTATGGTTGATACAAATAAACTCATTGTTACTGGAGGTGAGGAAAAGTAAATAAACTAAAGATCCCTTGCTGTAAAATCTAGTTGATAAGCTAACTTCTTTTCTTTCTCTATATAAACAAAAACTAAAAGATTCGGCTGGGGGTAGTCATCTCATGTAATTTTGCCATTATCGTTAAACCATATCGTAGTAGCATTATCTTCTACGTATATATACATCAATGATGATACTAATACACTAATGATTATATTAATCTTTCCTATTGCATGTTTACAGTGATGGCAAAAGAACGTGTTCTAGCGGATGTTATCAAGGCACAAATTTTAATTTATCCAGCTACTGCTGGTTCTCGTGGTAATTATGAATCTCTTAAGCTGTATGGTAGTGTGAATTTTTTGACAAAGCGTATTGGAATGGTATTGAAAAAACAAAGACTGGATTCCCGCTATTGGCTACACAAGATGAATTATGTGGGCTTCCTCCTACTTTGATTTTTAGCGCCGAAGCACATATTTTGCGTGATGAAGGTGAACAATATGCCAGGCAATTGACCGAGGCTGGTGTTTCTGTTGCTTGCGTTCGTGTTATTGGTGCAGGTACGCAACTTTTTAATACTATTTCATCGATCTTTGAATATACAAAGAGTTATTAATAATACATTTTTCCATGATGTATACGTACATTTATAGTTCATGGGTATATAACTGTCCCCGTTGTCACACCTGCTTATAAACAAGCTATGGCCATGATTACATATCAGCTGAATGAAGTTTTTGAGAAAAGTTAATTCCGTGTGATCTTATGGAATATGTACTAATTGATTTATATGAATATTTCGCGTAGCAAGACAATGGAACAACATGATCATTGTCAATTCAAAGCAACAATTGTTGTGTAATTGTAAATGACATAAAAAATAAATAAAGCTTATAGTTCATCAGAGCTATCTATGTTTTTATTCTTTAAAAAGATGAAGATTTTTTGTGATCATTGACTTTTGTGTGTTAGTATGTAGTAGGACTACAAGGTATGGATGAAAATGGGAAGTTGTTTCTTTTACGTACGTACGTAAGATGTTCATTGTGACGCATCGATAGACAAACCATTATTGATTTTTGAATGTTACTTCTTTTGTTGTTCTTAATTTGCTATATAAAAGTGTAGGTATTCTATTTGAATTACATACTTTTACCATTGCTATTTATCACGTATTGTATATAATGATAAATTTAACAGACCTGAAGTTTGACTCTTGTTATGATGCTTATTATCAACAACTCAAACTATTTTTAAAGCGAAAAAAGGCAGAATATCTACACAATACTTTTGTACGTACTTACGTAGCTAAACGGTTTATGTACCTATTTTTTTTTTCTATATTTTTTGTACAAATAAACTCTGTTATTATTATACGTAATGGTATTAACAGAAACAAAAAAATCATTGGAGTTCATTTTATACTGGTCTCCTTAAAGCAAGAATAATTTTGGGGTAGTCTTTATTCTGTAGAAGAAAATTAAAATGTGGTACTTGCATAAGCTTTGCCCTGATTATAACGGCAAACGTAATTTTTGCAAGTGGTAAAGAAGGAGCTGCAAACGATAGGCTGGTGTTTGAATTTGTGTCATTTTGATATGTACCTACGTACCAAAATCAATTTGTTATAACTATATTAATTATTATTTCTATCAGTCCTAAAAAATATATATAGGTCCTAGGCTAAACTACTATATAACTGAGCTGTTCACAAATATGTAGATTATTTTCTTTTAGAAAAATAAATTTATAGCTTTGAAACACATCACTTTAATTGTTTGTGTCATTATTGCTCAAAAAAGAAAAGAATATATATATAAAAATATGCATGGCAGGTTAATAATAAAATAAAAGAAAGGGTGATGCGTATATACTAATGGAAAGAAAAAAAAGGGAAAATGGAGGAAAGATCGGTTTTACAAAAGTAGAAATATTAATATGTAGAAAAGGAGAACGATATGAAGGAGGAGTAATAATGGGGAGGAAATAATAGGATATGTATTTGACTACTATGATAACAAGAGATCGCAAGAAAGAATAATATTTTGTTAGCTTCTTAGTATGGATGTAGAAGAGGGGGGAAGAGTAGCAGTAGTAGTAGAGTGATTAGTTTGTCCAGAAGCAGCAGTAGATGCTGCAATAGTAGTATTGGATACTTGTTCTGTATTCCAAAATGTTTCATTCCATTGTTGTACTTTGATTGCCATATCACAATCACGAAGGTTCCTTGGCACAGTCTATACAATAAGAATAATGATACATTAAGTCAAAAATATAATTCATAAATAAATAGATACATTGATAATAAATAATGAAACTTACTGCTGAAGGGTTCGAAACCGGTAAAAAAAGCATTTCCACATCCAAATTACCTATTACTTTAAGTGTGTCATCTTCATGATGATGATGCTTTACTTTATCACGCCCTGACCAAGCATTAAAGCAATCAAATTGAGTTGCATAAGGGCGCTCATAACAACTCTCCATCATATGTGGTAGTGCAAATCGAGCACGACCTAATGATCCATCATCTTGATATATGTAATTCGACAAAGAGCCTTGCCGAGCACGATTGCGTGATGTTGAAAACAAACGCGTGAGAGGTAACTTGTTACGAACATGATAATCCGGACGTACATGTAATGATATTGTAATAATCATTTCTGGATATGTATCCATAATACATTCATAATCAAACTTAATATGTTGTCCTAACATTTCGTACCGTGACATATACTCGTATCGATCATCACTCACGACTAATCGTACGTAGGTAGGCTCTCGTGGTAATGGTAACAAAACATTGCTTATACCTGTAACTCGAAAATATAATTTACCGTGGCGCGAGTGCTTATTATTTTGTACATTATTGGTCATAATAGGTGGTAAACTGGCTTGAAGATCCTGTAAACTTGGTAATTTTTTTATATTTTCACTTTTTTTCTGTTTTAACAATTCTTCTTGATGTGATAATAATAATGGCGATGCAAAGGATGATGGTGATGGTGTCGGTGGAAGTTTGACAGGTACGCGTTTAATTTTGAATTGTTGTAATGGACTGTTATACTGTAACATGGGTGCTCCAGATTCTTTATGGTCGAATTGTTGTTGTGGTTGTTGTGCATTTTGTGCTTGTGAAAGTCGACGAACATATCGAGAAGTAGATTGAACGGAAACACTACCATAATTGGATGAAGAATAATTAAATTGATTTTGGTTATTGTTGGTGGTATTATCGGTGTCATCGAATATTGAATTAATATTCTTTTCGGGAATAGAGGCGAGTGGCAATGAACTCGGAGTGGATGGTGACATGGTGGCCGGAGAAGACGAGGAAGAGCTGATACTGCTATTGCTACTACTACTGTGGTCAGTCATAACGCTTGATGATAATGACACATCGGTATTGGTTCGACTTCGCGATATAATCCGTACAGTTGTATTGACGTCGTCTTGTCTTGGTACTGATGGTGGTTGATAAGAAGAATATGAATCCAATTCATTGGCAATAGTAGTTATTGTTGGATTATTATTAGTACTATAATTATTTTCACTCGACCCACCACTATAATCATCTTCTCCCGATGGTGGTAAATCTGGAAGGCTTCCCAAATAATAGGCTGTTGATGGTGGTGGATCGTTTATTGTTGTGGTTGCTGCAGCCGAGTTTGTTGATTGTGTTTTACTTGAAGAGATAGATTTCAAACTTGCTTTGGATTTCTTTTTTCGGACTTGTTCAATCTGATCTTGACTATCGAACCATTCCACATCGTCATCATCGTCATCGTTAGTGTCAGAAGATGCTACTGATTCAGCTTGCTCAATTGTACCATCAAGTACTGAGGACCATGAATTCAATGCAATAGACCAATGTGCCTTTTGACTACCGCTAAGGCGTCGACGATCCACATTTTCCGTTTCGGGTTTCTGTGCAACATTAATTTCATCAACTACCAAGGATCGGCGATCTTGCATCGGGGATGTGGGTTCATGCTCTTCCGAGCTTGATTGTTCTTCATTGTTAACTGGCTGAAGAATATTCGGGACATCATTTTCTTGTTGTACATTAATGTTACGCGAATTATCATCACTATTTGTACGCCGCATAGAATTTGATGATACAGAAGGTGACGGTTTAACACCTTGTGCAATAGATAAATCCTCATCATCTTGCCGAAATACACTGGATGAAACATATGTATTGGTTCGTAATGAAGAAATCACTTTAGACTTTCGTTTTGATTCTGTTACGATGTTATCTTCAACAATTTCTTCCGGTTCTTCAACAATAATGGATGAGGATGATGATTCCTTTGTATCATTGGTTTCCAAGGACGTTGATCGTTTCATATCGTTTGTTTTTGTTGTACCCTCCTTTGTTGTCGTTGTCGTATCAGTCGTCGTTGCTTTTTTACCTTTGACAATAAATGACCGTTTTGGTTTACTGATTCCTTGTTCTTGTTCAAATTTTTGAAACAATGGATTACTTTTGACAGCGGATCGTTTTGCCAACTGGGCTACTTCTTGTCGTCTTTTTGAAAGTTGTTTTTCCAATTTGGCTTCCTCGTCATTTAATACTTTCATTTTACTTTCAGCAACATGTCCTGCGCGAAAATAGCGACCTTCTTGACGAGTTGTAGAGGCATGATTTTTGTTGGCATTGTTAGTAGATTCAGCTAATTGTTTTAACTGTTTAAATCGATCAGGTGTTGCATAATTGGGTTTGGATTTAATTATGGATTGTCTCTTTTGTTGTTGTAATTGTTTAATGTTTGCTGTTGTTGCACCTAATAGACGAGCCATTGTAGTTGTTTGTGCAACGTCGCGTGGCAAACATCCAATATCATTAGCAATATCCATGGAAACATTTTTTTCTTTGAGTAACCGTTGAGCAATTTGAATATGACCCAAAAAACTGACCAAATGTAAGGTTGTATTTTTACAATTGCCCCATACACGATTATTTAAATCTTGAACACTCGATTGCTATCGTTTTGTGAATATTTCATAAGTTTCATCATTATCAATATATATATCTGTAAAAAAAAGACGTGCTTCTTTTTTTCATTAACTAAAACTTACATCGATTAGAAAATATAAAAGATCTTCTGTTTGTACTTGAGCCGTAGACGGAACTTCATTGGGAGTTGGTTCAAAATACTGAATAAGAGTATAAGGAAGAGCACAAAGATCATCAAGGGTTGTCCCGAGATTTTGAACTACCATGAGTTGGTGAATGACATGAGAGGCATCACGATCTGGATCCCAAACTAATGGTATCCAAAGTAAGTCAATATTAATGTCGAGAAGTTGTTGGATTCGGTACAAGTCAACTTGTTGTACAGCACGAGACCATTCGCCAACAAGTGATGTTGAATTCACCTCAACTGTCATTATGTCTATATTTTTTTTACACAGTTTCTATGAAAGGAGCGAAAACGAGAGTATATAAAAAAAAGTAATTGAATGAGGGAAGTGAAAATAAAAGAAGGGAAAGGGTTGAGTTTGCTGTTATAATAAAGAAGAAAAGAGGTCTGGAAACACGAGTAATCTTCCTTTAATGGAAATGATCAATTTCAGGTCTTCGATTGAAAAAAGGTACCAAAATTATTTCATTTAAACAAATAAACCACCTTTCTTTTTGAGCAAAGGGAGTTCTTCTAATAAATTTAACATCCCTTCTCTTCTTTTTTCATTCATCCATCCTCTCATATGATATTAAATCATTATATCTCTTTATGTAATAGAAAGATTATTACTGGTGGAACACAGGGCAGTATTTACTGTTATTCAATAATTTTATTATTCTGTTACGTATTACTAATAACTAGTTTTAGCTCTACCAATATAATAGTCGATGACTATAATTAGAAGAAGGAGAACTAAGTATAAATTTAAGTAGTCTTTGTTCCCTCTTCTTCCTCCTTCTTTAACTTACCATTAGCATGTATTATACTTATAGATTATATACACACGTCTATAAAATACTCGTGCTCTTTGTTTAAAATGCACACAGTATCTTATTGTGTGCAACACATTTATTTTATTTTATTGTCCATAATTATAATTATAAATATACAGTGTTTAATTACACCAATTATTAGTATTATAATTACTATAATACTAATAAATCTACTACTTTCTTTGTGAATATTTATTACTAACATTATTTCTTAACTAATCAAGGTTATCTCTACATAAACTAATATGTATTTATGTGGATGGTAGTTGGTATCTTTTAGACTTTGAAATCATTGATACATATTAAAGAAAATTTTCTACACTTTTGGGAGAATGAATGTTAAACCCAGTAACGGTTTTTTTTTTCTTTTGATTTATTTTTCAACAACTCCACCCTTTTTTCCACATTACTCATATATACACCTAAAAGAACGCGTGCGTCATGTCTAGTTCAAGTTCAAGTTCTAGTGCTAGTAATGAATACCCTAAACGATTGAATCAAGCAATGCGGTAAATTACCCTCTTCTTTTTTTACAACAAAATTTACCTATAGCTGACTCAAAATTATTTTTTTATTTAGTGCAATGTATGTTGCTGCCAACTTATTTAAAGAAATTAATGCAAAGAAAGATCAAAAGAAATCATTGGAGAATATTCAAAAAAGTTTACCAACGTCTTCATTTGCAGCAAATAATGAATCCAATGAAAAATTGAGTTAGTTTTTTTTTTTTAAAAAAAAAAGCGATTTATTCTTTATTGTAGCTATTTTAAAAATAAAAAGGTTGACAATTTTTATGCTAATATAGGTTGATTGATTAATTATTATTATTTTTTAGCTGGCGCTATTCATCAACTTCAACAAGATATTGAACATTTGGAAAGAAAGTATGTAAATTTATTATATTATGGCTTAAATAACTTACACTCATAATTCAATTACATTTATATAGACTTCATACCACCGAAAAAGATATTACGAAATTTTTTCATGAAGCCATAAATCAGCTTGCCAATCGATCTGTACATGAAGGTGATGAACGTGTCGAATCCACAATGCGAAGAAAGTTAGTTGAAGCTGACAGTAATTTCAACAAAAAGACGGAAGAAATTAAAGCCGACATCAAATCACTTTATACTAATAAGTTAAATGTGGATGAAGGAAATAAAAAGATAGCGGATTTGGCTCGTGAATCTCAAGCTCAATGTTCACAAATGATCCATGAACAAGTTGAAGGTTTACGAACACAAAACAAGGCTGCATTTACCGAATTACGCGACAAATATACAAGTTTATCCAGCAATCAATATAAAGATCAATTAAAATCAGAAATTTCTAATGAGGTAGCAGAATACGTCAAGCGTCAATTTCGTCCGGAACAGCTATTAGAAATCAAAAAGTGTGTGATGGAATTGGTTGATAAAATGCAAAAGTCACGATCCGCCTCGTCAGCAACACCAGTAGTGAATACAGAAATGATTCAATCCGAAATTCAAAAATACAATGAAAACGAAGATGCATTACGTAAACAATTGAATGAACTGGATGAATGGATTATACTGAAAAATAAGTTAAAGGATTTAGAAAAGAAAGTTGATAGAGGAAGTGGGGTTGGATCGTCAAGTATGACAGTAGTTCAGCATTTACGTAATGATATGGGTGAATTGAATCGAAAAATTGATTTAATTAAACAAAGTGTGGATGCTGTTATTAATAAGTCAGCAACTCCAGATCAACAACGGGAACAAATGGATATTTTTAATAAAAGAATACAAGATATTGCTCGTGATTTACAAATTAATGGAAGTGTAATGGAAATGACAACTATGGGTGATAGAGTTGATGAAACCGAATTAGCACGAGGTCGACGAAAATCACCACTTAGTGTAAATGATGTATCGACAGAAACAGAACGACAGAAAAAACGACAACGTACCGATAAAAATGGTGCCATCACTAGTCGAGATCATAGCAACACCAATAGTGACATTGCCACTACTATTAATGATAATAATAATCTATTGGAAGAAAAATTATTGACACTAGAACAAAAACAAACAAGTCTAACAGAATATATCGACTCATTCCGATCCAATGTATTAAATCCAGAATTCCCACAACGATTACAAACAATAGTGTCAGATATTGAAATGTCCTTACGTAGCCATGAAGAGATTATCGCTCATTTGGTGGATCCTGTCCGTGCATCACAAGGTGCCACACCTAGCACGGATTTAACAAGAGACAACAATTCAATTCAAATACCACAAACATTATCACCAGCCATGATACAAGCAATTCAAGCATTGGTTGCGAGTACTGCTGAAAAAGCCGCGGAACAGACTGCTAAACCACTACTTGAACGTATTTCTACACTTGAAGCAAAACTGAATCAGCGAAATTGATTTTTTTATCCCCCCCCCCTCACTTTCTTCCTATATTGATTTGCATTTTTTTCTTAGTCCTTCTCCACCTTCTTCCTTTTTGCTCGATAAATAATAGTCTATACGTACATGATAATAATACTCCATCAAAAACAAAAGAAAAAAAAACAAAAGCAAAGTTACCTTGCATATAATTTAGCTGAGCAAGTAAGCAATCTTACTATACTCATTATCTCACTTGTTAATACAATAACTAATACTACACATTTAAATAACCATTAATCAATTACAGTTTTTTCAAATTTTTTAAAAGAAAGTTTTATATGCGTATATAAAAAAAAAAAGAAAAAAAAGGGGGAGGGGAACGGGGAAGGGGAAGAAACAACGTTTGATCACCATAGTAACTTGAGTTATTATGGTAATATCTAAATATATAAATAGAAAATATGAAAAAAGAAAAGGAAAAGACGATGATTGAACGAATAACTAAAATGAAAGGGAAAATACAAATGAACGAACGAACAAATGAAAAATGAACTATAATAAAAGGAAAATGAAAAACATATATGCATAAAATGAGGATAGAAGAGAGTATAGAAAATATAATAGTATGTGATATAATACAAGAGATATAAAATAAATGAAAGGAATTGACTCTGTTGTCGAAAAAAGGGTTTTTAGATGGAGTTATTAATGGATTTGACAGGATGGACAATGATCGCGCCTATATCCTGTTTTGACGTCATAGCAATGATACAAACCATGAAATTTACATAAACGAAAGCATCGATCACAAAAATCTTCGGGATGCGTTGTAAGTGCACGGTGACAGTATGGACAGTTTTTTCGACAATAATTACATTGCCATCCAGCTGTTAATGTACGCC
Source organism: Circinella umbellata (assembly GCA_025093555.1). NCBI lineage: Eukaryota > Fungi > Mucoromycota > Mucoromycetes > Mucorales > Lichtheimiaceae > Circinella > Circinella umbellata. The sequence continues at coordinate 65,072 of JAIWNF010000063.1, forward strand.
CACATTCACATACTGCCGGTATATTTGCATAATCTTCGCCACTCGTAAAAGATCGACGACATGAATCCATTTGAATCATATATGTTGTTGTATTGGTTGTACTAGCTGTTTTTGTTGTTGTTGTTTTACTTGTCATTATTTATATAGCTATATATATGTATATATATATAGTAGTAATAAGTAGTAGTCGTCTTCGTCTTTTGTCTTCTCGTTATTTTTTATGAATTTTTTTTTTCTCTTCTTCTGGAGTTGATGTGGTTGATATATGATGGGTTGAAAGAATATAAGTAAATATATCTTTTTGCATTCACATTTGTTTTAAAAAGAAAATTATATAAAAAATAATAATAATAATATATATATATATATTATTATAATGATTGAAAAAAAAATGAAGGACGAGGGTGGAGTGGAGGGCTCGATGGTGATATGCCCCAGCGTGTCAATTTTTTTTGTTGATTTCTTATAAGATCTTGACTCTTTTTATATACAAGTTTTCAAACTGTATGAAGTATCCAAAAACGGCAATAAGTCATCCATTAAGTGTACGTAATGGTATGTAAGCGAGAAAAGGAATTGTTATTTTTTGGGGGGTGAGGATCAAATAGAAGTTTGGTATATGAAGCAAATAAAAAGCGTGAATGACCAAAAAAAAAAAAGCGTGGCATAAATTATCTATCGAAAGTGGCGGGCTTTTTTTGGTGGGTGTATAAAAAGAGGGGGGAGACGAGAGTTTAATTTGATTACAAGTTAGTGTGATTTTTTTTTCATTTTGACAAGTTTGAAAGCCGTTTTTTATGATAACCTGTTATTGTAAAATTTTATTGCTGAAACGTTATTTGTTTATCTCGTGTGTGTACATATATACAACAGGTAGTAGCAAAAATAATACTAAGGCCCTCTTTCCAAGTCTTTTTTTTGTCCACCAAAAAGAGAAATAGTATCGAGGTATGTTGTCGCATATGGTAAAATGCACAGACATTTTTTTCCATCCCGCTTCAAAAATTGTTATATTATAAAAAGATCATCTCCTCTCTCATTCTATTCCCACTAACAAAGCTATCATAAAAAAATTATAATAATAGTAATATCAGTAGTAGTAGTATTATTTCCCTATCCCCCCCAAATAAAAACTGTTTACTTTTAATAGAATTAAAGAATAGTAACACAAAAACATTGAATTTTCAGTACATCTGTCCATTTCATTTTTACATCTTCATTATTATTGCATTAGTTATTAATATAATAAAATTAAAAAGAAAAAGTATTTAACTATCTCTCGGCTATTATTACAATCAAATAGAATTTTATATAAAAAATGTGCAAAATCCAAAGAGTTCATGACTGATGAAAAACTAGTTAATAGAAGTAATTTTTTTTAAAAATTACCCTGAAAACCATTTTTATTCCTTAGAAATAAGTGATAGATTATCATCGCGGAATCAAAATAATGATAATATTAAATATAGCGTAATAAAGAAGAAGAGGTGGCTGTGTTAATTCCCTATTCATAGACCTTTTAAAGTTTTTAATGTACTATCTGCATGTATTTAGTATAAACTAAACACTAAGCAACGTTCCCAGTACGTTAATTATAAGAATGAAAAAAAGGTGGAACGTTTTTTTCTATACATAAACTAGGTTTATTGCACAATTTGCAGATCCTGTAACGTTACTCACACTTGACATTCCAGCTACGGCAATTAGAATGGTGACTAACCATTCGCCCGCGATACAACGCCTTTCCTTTTCTTATTGATAATTTTACCCTTCTAATCTTGATGGCGTGCGCTGATTTTACTTACAGAAAATAAACACAATTTAAAGTGTACATCTAAAAACATTTAGTAAAATAGGCGGTATTGTATATGTTATGATTATCAATTATTATATTTTTTGTTGTATGTAGTAATAAATTTGAGACAAAAAAATATATGCGTACGTACCTCATCAGCTAATAATAACTGTTTCTATTTTAGGTGTCACAGATGCAGTTATGCTACTGTTATTGTTGCTGTATATAACTATATACTACAGTGAGTAGAAAAGTTAGATAAGATAGTAATGTATATATGTCATATGGGTAGTAATGTACGTAAAGCGATAACTATCAATTGTTTTTGTGGTTTTCGCAAAGATGAAAAAGCAGTTCAGAAAATAGTAAAAATTAATAATAAAGACAGATCATACCCTTATATTATGCTGATCATTATTTTTATAGAATGTAAATACACTGTTTACCTTTCTATATTTGTCATATATTCTTTTTTTTATTAACACCGTCCATAGTACTCTAAATGTGTTTAAATAGTATCTCAAAAAAAAAGTATAAGTATCAATAATAAGAGTTATGTGTTCACTTTTACAACACATAAGTTATACGTCAACACAACAGGTTTTACGTAGCAACAAATTTTTTTTTAAATATAAATTTTGATCTTTACGTATTATATTTCATTGTACTTTTTTTAAAAAAAAAACGTTATCAAGATATGTCGCACCTGTGATACAAAAAGTAAAAGATTTCTCTCTTGTCGATTGATCGGGCTTTTCCCATCATCAATTACTATTAAGCTTTACCAGCGACATTAAGAAAGATCTGAGAATATAAATGTAGTTCAATATATATTAGTACTGTTAATTATCGGTATTCGGCATGTGTCTGTGTGCTGTGTCTGTGTCTATATGTGCTCCTTACACAAAAAAATTCTTGATTGTTCTTCTGGTGTTACAATGCGCGGTGAAACTGATATTTTTCTTTTTTAATTGTAAAGCGTGGACCCCAATGCCAGATAAAACTGTTGACGTTACTAAAGAAGGTAAGTTAAATTTCAGCACCCCTAGCGCTGCTATTTATTGTGCATAAATTTTTTATTATACACGCCTTACTGAAAATAGGCTTGAATGAAAAAAATAAAATATATTCCTGAGCTGTTTAGTAATAAAGGGTTAAAAATCTTATATGCTATCTTATATGCTATCTATTTTATATATCATACTGTTATATCACTAGCCAATACTTACACACGCAAGAGATCATCGACATGGCAAATGTAAACAATATCCAGGTCCGAGAAAATGACTAACATGATATACGATCTGACATTGCTACTAGAGTATTATAACCTGATTATGTAGAAGAATAAACTCATCTGGGCTTAAATGCATGTATAATTTTTTACTGTATGTCTAATAACGAATGCAACTTAAACAATCTTCCATGTGCACCTCAAAGTTAACTTAGTGCATAGGTATTATAGTAATAGTGTGGCATCAAAGAAGAGTGGGAGGACGACATGTGGATGAATAGCACGTTATACAACCCATGATGAAAACATGGCCAAAATCTGAACTGAAATCACTAGTACACAATTAAAAAAAAGAGTTATTCACCGACTCAGAACAACAACTATCTTTTCTTCTTTCTCTTCTTCCAAATTGTAAGTTATAAGTGGGTAATTATAAAACTCTATTACAATTTCGTCTCTAAAGAAAACCGTTTTTTAGGGATATACAAATATTTATATAAAATTAATGAGTACGTATAGATATATGTATGCACAATATACTAAATATAGTTTCTTGTTTATTAAAAAGATCAGCCTACTTTTAGGTATACAATAAGTCGATCACAAGTATACATTATTAGGTTGAAATTAAGATAGATATAACAAATATTGCTCAGATCTCTCTTTATTTGTATACGGCTTCTTCATGTAGCATACGTAACTATAAAAGCTGTGCAGATAATTTTTGCTGTTATAATATTGATACAATATACATTAATTCTTTACACTTGCAACCTCTATAAGAACAATAAAAACTAAGACTTTCTCTTCTGTTTTTTGCTCTTGAAACGCCTTAGGAGAAAACGTTTATTTTTCATTTAAAGACCAGTACGTATCAGTGAAAACACTCTATTTTATGTCTCCGTAAATAATGGCATACGTACAGTGAAATTAGGATATATATGTATATATTGTAAAGCATCAAGGTTCGGTTCATTCCAGGTTGGATGCTTTGTTTTCCAACTGTATTAAAAACAAAGGCGGTGAATCCAAAACTTTAAAAGTGCCACGCTCAATTCAAAAATAATATATATTTATATTACAACTACATTCACCATGTACGTAAGAAACGTATACTGCGTATAATTATATGATTCATGGAATGATAGGGTGCCTGAAGAATACGTATTTTTACATTAAACGGAAAGCCAGTAAAAAAGGGTTTGCTTTTTATTTTATAGGTAAGCAGCAGACTCTTTTTGGTCACATGTTTTGTGCTGACTATTACCTCCTTTATTTTCTTCCTGTTTTTACTACATAGGTACGATGTGTTTTATAATATATATATATATATATATTATACATGTTGTAGTTTTACCCATTAGTTTCCGTGATATAAATCTATTATGCTGATTTATTTTTTATTGTACTTTCACATAATTTCATTATCTGACGAGAGCATATCTGCTCCTATGACTTCATCGAGTTCGGAGATGGAGCTAAAAAAAATAGTACATAATGTAGGATCACTTGAAGTTTTGTGTGTGATTTTTTTTTAAAAAAATTTATTGCTTTCATAATATATAAAGTACAGAATACCCATGAGACACGCCTTTGGAGAAGAATGAACTAATAATTTTAGAATTATAAACTATGATATGTGCGAATAAAGGGATAACAGCACTAGCATCATTATTATTCATTTTTTCTCAAATTTTATTACTCTTGCTAATAAAGGAGCATGAGACATAATTTGTATTACCAAAACACTTGGTGATACAAATAAAATTATCTATAATAGATATGATTTTTCATCATCAATTGTAAAAAAAAATGGATGTCTGTGCATTTTCTTATTGGTTACTAATTGGTTCTGAAAATGTAACCATTGCATAATAATACTAAAGCTCTAACAAAATAAGAGTAGTATGAATATGTTGTTGATATTATAACAAAACTAAATAGTTAATTTTAGATAGTCTAAAATACTATAAAAGAAAAAGAAGAGCAACAACGACAAACTGAGAACTTTTTTCTTAAGTAGATATATAATAGTAGAGCAAAAAGTAGAATGAAGAAAAGTATTATTTCTCTTATTGTTACATCTACGTTTCTTTTGCGTAACACACGTGGGACAAAAAAGGATAAGAGAGTGTTCTCCGCATTATTGGTAAAAGAATGGTTCTTGCGCGCAAACAAAGAATCTTGTTTGTGCGTCACATTAAATGGTTTATTAGTTTGAGGATACTATACTATTATAAGTTAATTAATTTTTTACCGATCAAGATGAAGGACCTCTTCCCATATAAACTGCTAAGCAAAAACAAAAGTACTGTATATATGCAGCTACATCCTAGATCGTAACAACAATCTACATCTAAAAAAAAGAATAGTTTTACTTTTATACCACATAGTTGTTTCTGTGTTACACGACAAGATTTATAGTCTGTGAATAAAAAAAATCCAGTGTCTCGGTTATGGAGAATCTGACCAATGTAACTTTCTTTTTCTTGTATGTAACTAAATTATTATCGTGCTCCTTAATGTGTCTTTTCTATATATAAGAGAAAGAGGCCGAAATAAATATGATAATCCATGTTACAAAATTAATCTAGAACTAGACCAAGATTATTATAACTTTAATTACAAATTACTGATATAAACCTTCTTGGCCGATCAGCAGTGCGTAAGCCATGTCCCACCACGCGACAACATATTGATGACATATATGGTTATACAAGATGAAGAGGTGCATGTAGTCGTACAATGATTATTTTTCTTAATATTTGTTGCGCATCCCACAATGCTAAAATTACACAATTGTAACTATTCACTTATTATCAACGTAAGCAAAAATGGTATAGGCTCTTTCATTGTATGAAAAAAAAAAGGTTATACAATGTTCGTGCCTACGTACGCAAAACATAATGCTCAAACAAAAGAAGATGGAAGTACATCTACTTATATATTATTCGATCAGTTGTAAAAACCGAAACAGACAATCAAATACCGAACAATTAAGCAACACCAACATGTATAGATATATTTATTAAATTCCCCTCTATCATAAACCATTTTCTAAAATAATAGCCAATGATTCTTCTTTTCTATTACTTTTTGGCACACATGCAATTCTGGAAACTTATAATGTTGATCTCCGTTTTTTACGCGTAATTGTCATGGTCAGAATACAATGAAACTATATTAAGAAGCTAGATTTCCCAAGGGAAATATGTGAAAAGGGTGCCCCGATCAACTTTACTGGCATATGACCATTGCTTCTTATTCCTTTTTATAATAATACGTAAACGTGATGTTTCTTGTTTTCCAATATACTCAAACTATTAATATGGCTCATACTACATTATAAAAACTTGTGATCTTTTTATATTATTGACGAATGAGGCAATGTGTGCATTCCTGGTTTTTTATTTCTTTTTGTAACTGTGCTTCAGATTAGTAAGTTATATTTTCCCTTCCTCCTTCGTGAGAGAACCATATTCACTAATTTCTCAAGTGTGTAAATGTTGAGAGTACGTAGAACAGAAAAATAAAAGAAATTATATCACGTTTACACGTTATACATACGCAAATAATGTAATAACAATGATTAAACTGAAAATAAACAAGTTGTTGTAAACTATAAAACAGGACCTTGTATAATGAGGTGTAACCTTAACAAGAATGACAGCCTTGCAATGCCGATCCTTATCAATGATGGTTACACGTTGACCTTTTTTGAAATAAGATTTGCTTATAGTTGTCGTTGTTGTTGTTTCTGAGCACTATGTTAAATAGTCTATGGTCAACTTTTATTGTAATAATACTGTAGCACAGTCTATGGCAGCATTATATATTGCTTGTTCTCATTTTATCTATTAATTATATTTAACAAATCTCTATGTATTATTATACTCATGCTCGTATTACTAGAATTCTTGCTTATAATCACAACTATACAGTAATGAAGTAGTAATTTAATTTTCAATCAAAGGGCTGCCAATTTACTACTTTATTCACTAATTTAGTTCAAGGTCACCATAATAAATTACACAACATTTTATGGGTTGCTTAATATTACACTTTACAACATAATGATAATAAGATTTATTTTATTTATTATTATGTATTAGGTATACATTGATACTAATTTCGTTTTATGAAACACAATCACAGGATTGAATGCTTCATGATAACCACCAACCATTATGTTTTATCATAAAGCTAGCTTTTATGGGGTACTGATGCGAATTAAAACAAACATTGCTATAATCGAAAAACTAATCGGGTGTTTCAGAAATTGATGTAATGCGAATCGAAGTGTTTTTTTTTTCATAATAAAGTAGATAACACGAAAGGATCGAATGTTGCTTCTTGAAATGTTTGTTGCTTGTCAGATTATATTTACCCCGTGTGTTATGTTGGGGGTTGGTTAATTAAAACAATGAAAATAATGGACAATGATGTAGAACAAAATAAATGACCACCGGTGCGATTTGGACCCCCATCCCCACTACTGTTGAAGTTTAGTGAAACTTTCTATGTCCGTCCACATGCTATCCTAATGAACACGAACCAATTTTGGGGAACATTTTTATTCTTTCATAACGATTTTTCTCAACGTTATGTGAGATAATAGATTTTTTTATTGCTGGCTTGGCAATTTGATTCTTATTATCAAATGATGCCATTTCCCTTTTCATAAAACAACAATCTATAATAATAAAGGTATATCATACTTGAAAAATGATTCGAAACGAAACAAGAAAAAAAAATATGTTTGTTATTTTTTTTACGCCCCCCTTTACTGGGGGTTGTTTTAGAAACGCGTACCATGACCTTCAATAATGAAGCACTTTTGCATTTTCGGCTTGACCGGCCGAAAGCACGTTGGTAGCACATGGTCATGCGAATTCAGAAAAAGAAAAGACAATAAAAATAATAATTTTCGGAAGTGGATATTGACCCGATGCGCACAATGTGGCGACACAAGTATACATGCTTTTAGCATTTTTTTTACATGTTGAACTGGACGATCTGTTTATAACCGAGACATCTTATAACTCAAAATTATAATATATATATCCTTTCTTGATACAATTCTTTCTCCCCTTTGTTTCACCCAGCTTTAAACCAATAGCTCTTTCTTTCTTAACTATAAAGGAGGACCACAAATTTTCTTCTTTCTTTCTCTCTTTTTACATCTTTTCTTCTACATAGCATTTATATTTTACTTCTAATTTATCTATCTTTAATTACTACTATGGCATCACTCGATTTTCTTTCAAGCGACATTGTATTTCCATCTGATTCTAACGAGCCCAAGTTATCTGTCAATGCCTCATCCAAGCTTCCAGACCCTGTGGATTGGTCTCTTCATGATTATTACAGTACAGCACTTGAAAAAACCTTTGTTCCAATCCATTCACTTACTGATCTTCACAAGCTTGACCCGGTTTCTCAAAAAGAAACATTTTATGATATGCCATCATTTACGTTATATAATAGTGATGATGATCCAAAGCAACAACTTAATCAAGACAAAATGCTTTTGTTGTTAAGTATTCGAAAAGCAGTAGCAGCAGCATTACCATTAGAACATCAAAATAATAAGCAGCAAGCATTACTTGCGACAGTAGCTAAACAACAGCAACAACAACACGCCGTGTTACCACCTCATCCACCAGCTTTAGAAGATCCAAAAGAAATTCGTGCGGCGCTCCGTGGTGCTTTGGAGTTGACTCAAAATGATATGCAGCACAACGGTTTTGCCCATTCGCCACGTAACAACAATGAATGGAAATGGGAAGACGAGATTTTGCATGATAGTTTGGATTTGCCTGTAGCTCGTACACCCTACTACAATAATAATAGTGAAGATACTGATGAAGTATATCTCATCGATGATGATGAGAATGAGTATACTGATAGCGAATCACTTCCTTACTACAGTAGCCAATATGATGAATATGAGGATAATGCAAGCTCAATTTCCTATTCTATGTTCTCATCGCCACCCTTACCCCCCATTAATCAATTTAATGAAATGGATTCAACAACCTCAACAACAAATACAACTTTGGTTTCTTCTTCCAGATCTTCATCAGTTACAGCGACATCATCTTCACGATGGTCGACGGTGATGAATAAGATCAAGTCAATTACTACAAAACCATTCAGAATATCAACAGATAAACAATCCAATAATAGTAACTGCAACACAAAGTCTACTAATCAACATAAAGGAGGTCTGGGGCGTTTTTTGCTTAATCGCCGTCAACACTAAACTAACCGGCTTGTGGAATATCGGAGGTGTTTTCCCATCTTCTCCTCTCTTTTATCCTTTTTTTTTTTGGGGGGGGGGAGGGAGGAGAAGGATTAATATCATACACACAACAAACTTCCATTCATACAATTCATACATTCATCAGTTCCATTATTATTCTTTGTATATTTTTTTATACTGCATGTAGATATTTTATTATGTTTCTTTTGGCTTTTCGCGATGAAGCAGGACTCTCAGCCAAAATATGAAAAAAGAAACTCGATAATTACTCCTTTCATTTATCCACAGCCACTTCTATCTTACCTCCCTCCGTTTTTTTAGCTACAATATACCCTCTTATTTTTTATTAACATTAACGTTCTTCCTCATCCCTCTTTTCAAACATACGCATATATTCTTCATATTTTTTTTTTCACATTGCATCATTTTTTTTTCTTTCTATTTTTTCTCATGCTCAATTTTCTCTCTGGATATTTTTGTTTTTATTTTCTTATACATTTAACTAACATAATATTATTACTATACTGAAAGCACGCATACTTTTCTATCTCTCTTATTACGGCATTTTTTTTAAATACTCCACTTACTCCTCATGAGAAGAGATTATATAATTAATTATAATATTACGTCTCTTTTGTATATGTAAAAAAAGCACATTCGCACCCTTACACAAATAATAATAAAATTTCATTTTCTCTATCTATTTTTATGATGTATCATTCTAAATATGGTAATATGTACAACATAATTGGGTATGTTATTGTTATTTTCTTTGTTCAAGTACATACGCAAAATGTGTGGCATTTTTCGTTAGTACCCCAACCTCTGTTTTATGCTACGCCCGTTTTTATCGCAAGTCTAAAAAGATGCAAAAACAATACAATAGACTTTTTCTTTTCGTCTGTCAGTTCGGAGACTATCTTCCGAACAATTAGATTTATACACTGTGGGCGTAAAAAAATTAAGAAACCCATGATAAGAATTTGCTTCTGTATATGGCATCATTAATTCATACCTAACCTACATTGTGATACAACAGCAACAACAACAATAAAGTACCATTATGTGTATCTTCACAAAAGTGCCACAACATGTAACATATAACAATAAAACAAAATATGTGGCATACCTAGTATTCCTTGTTTCACTGCAATGTGGCCCTTTCACGGTTTCCTTTTGGTGCTTAATGTCATAAGCTATATGCCTAGCAATAAAGATTATTAGCAAAAAAAAAGGGTAAAGTAGTTTTCTCCCTCTTTAAGAAGGTACTGCTGGTGGGCCCAGGTATTTGAGAGAACCTAAAACTTCTAAATACATATGCTGACAACTTATTTTTATGTCTTGTGCATATTTTCTCCTTAAAAACACTTGATTATTATATCATACGTACCTATAGTTTGATACTAACTAGAACTATTGCTGTTAATATTTTACTGTGAGCATGAACCCTATTGTTATTATTACGTCTATTTTCTATATGATGTTACTACTCGATGCTTATTGTTACTTTTAGGTATATAAATAGCTTTTTTCTACAACGCCAAAAAATAAATGACTGTACCTAATTTTTTTTGATAATGCAAACAAAAAAAATATATTTTTTGTCTAGCTGCATGGTCTTGCTTTTTGTACAACCTTTTCGCTTAAAGTTTACCTTAACAAGTGCCGCCCTCGTAACTTTTTTTTTCACCTAAGCCAGGGGGTGCGTTTTGTTTATTCTGCATTAAGCTGCTGTACTATTATTTTTCAGCAAAAATAAATCATGATAAACATGCGTGACACTTAATGTAGAAAAAAAAAGCACAGTGGTGATATTATTATTGTATTATGTAGGAAACAAATTATCAGCCCATTTTTTTTACTTTTGGATTTTGGGCTTTATTATGATGACACTGACAGATTTTTTCCTTTTTATAATAAGCATGTGCTAAATTAACAACATAATCATTCATAAGCTTATCTTTCCATCTTTTTTTTTTTTAGAAAAAAAAAGTTTTTTTCCCGGATTACATTCCGTAGTTTTTAATATAAACTTTTGAAGGATAAAGGTGGAACGTGCACGACGAAATTGCTCTTACGTATCATTTTTTATTATTATTCAAACTCCCATTAATAAAGTTCCGTATGACCAATAAACTACTTTAGCTTTAACATATGTATGCCCATCAAAAAAGAAAATCATTCATTAATGCAACCAATAATATTCAAATGTCTAATTTTTATCGCCGATGTAACAAAAGAATACTGCATACTTCTTTTGTATGAGTGATATTTATATTTCTTGATATGTTATCGACTTGCAGGCAAATAGTGATACAAGTGGCACAAAAAAAAAGGATTTTATTCTACGTGTGATTTTCCGGCTGAAATTTTTCTCGGCATTGCCTTTGGTAGATGATCACATTGGCGCGGCGTTTTTATCATTATGACGTTAGGCATTTTTATTATTTCGCGTAGAAATGTTATTAATTAGGTGTATGGTATATTATAGCTTGGTTGTTTACTACTCAACTTTGTTATCATTCTATTTTTTTTTCAATGATAAGTATACCTGCTGTTCAAGGTGAAAAAAATAAAGATACGTAGGTACGTATAATCAAATACATCGATAATAACTACGTACGCCATTTCTCATCAAATACAACACTTGGAAACCATGTCTAAAATCAAAAAGTAATGTGACTAAAAATCTTTCGTTCATATTGTATTCTTTTTTTTTGCAAGAGACATGCCTCATATGCTCACCCATGGTCTCCTTCAATCTTGTTTCACACAGTCTACATAAAATCGATAAGAATAAGAAAAGGAAGTCGTTTGTAGTAAAAATAAGATGCTCATCCGCATACACTGATATCTTTTTTTCAGATATTGCTAGTAGCAAGATAAAAAGTATGGCACAGGTTCCCTGAGAATATACAATATTTTGTGAACCATATTATACATCCCAATTGTCTCCAAGGTAATGGCGTGTATGTGCATGTAATTGTTTTTTTATATTACATACCAAAAAAGAAAACTGTTCCATATTTATACTAAATCAAACTGATTTTGCTCATTACATTACATGCATTTTTAAAAAGAGAGGCTTATGAAGTGTTTGAGACCGATGAACAACGTTAAATCTACAAGTTTAATTAGAACTTTGATAATGATTTATTACACAAAATATTATTACGTACAAGCTACATTTACTTGCTCTCCGTCGATACAAACATGCAAAAATAAAAAGAAAATGTCTAATCCAATTTAATCTATTTATCTCTTTTAAGAAGGGTTGACCACGAATTATTTAAGCCAGCAAAAAAAAAGCCTGGACTTTTAAGGATACTTTGTCGAACAAATGGAATCGTGCTCTACAGCAATAATAAAGAATAAAGAAGGTTTATATTTAATACGTAAACGATCATCGAATTAATAATGTACACGTATGGGATTTTATTCGCTCATTATTATATAAGATTGTTACCAAGCACCATGCATAAATGTTTTTGAAGTGATTCCATTTTCCATCACGTACCTAATACATATCCAATTTTATGTTACTCTCCTCCCCCTGCCCAAGCTTTTGATAATACTTATATCTGGAATTTCCCTTACACAACGACGTAAAATCATAGATCACCAATTTTTTTATACATGGTTACTACAGTTAAACCCCCCGTTTTTTGCACACTCGCTTATTACACACCCGCGATTTTTGCACACCTTTTGTCAAAAATCCCACCCGTACAAAAAACCATGTTTAACAGTATCTTTTAAATGTACCATAGAGGAGAAGGGATTTTAATCTGTAAATTGACAATGCTGATATACCTATGAAGTAAAATAACTCTCAGTTTTTCAAAATTTTCAGATTCAGCAATGTGAATAAAAAAAATAAGTCGTAGGCGACTTTATCAAAAAATATAATGTATCTTTTTTTGCACTTCTTTTTTATATAATCTAGTAGAAATAAAAACTTTCATCTTTAGAATGCCTCCTTCTTTACATTGAACAGTATGTTATAGTTCTAATTTTTTTGTGCTTTTCTTATACTTTAAAAGAGAATATATTTTTTTGGTGACTTATCTTTTTTATTCTAAAAAATTGAGTGAGGGGAGAGAGTTAAGTGTAGCGTACATAAGGGCATTCCCAACAACACAGTCATCAGCACAACCACATAGTGATGTTGATAAGACTCAACATAGTAATATACTTGTTCTTAATACGACTAAACATGATCATACAAAGGGTAAGAAAAAGCTTCTTTATGTTATCTATACCAGAACATAAAAAACATATCCTTATTGGTTATGTCTATGACTACGTAGTGTGAAATATAGTTCAAATAATGCCTTAAAAATCAACCACAATCCAGCACTTCAACAACGCCAAGGATATCATCATCATCGTCAAGTTCAGCAGGTCCATTGCTACCACCATATTTTATGCCACATTTCGCTCAATTAAGTAACGCTTATAAAGACATTGATTTGGATTATTACTATATGCCTAAAAGTGTTAAAGAAGTTAACCGATACATTAAATATTTGAAAGTGGTTTCGGATAGAGCAACATTACGGAACAGTGAGAAAAAAACATTCGACCATCCGCAGCGGTGGTTGTTACAAAGTGTTGAATTATCCAAATCAACAGTCCGCTTAACAACACCTAACAGTCAAACAGACCATATTGTGCAGCGGACGTTGTGACACCAATTGTTACAGTTGAAAACCCAAACCAAACAAACTAAAATGACTACGTATTACGTTGCTTCAAAAACGTTACCAAAGACGCGAATTCAATGAACAGTTAGAGTTAAATACCATCCGCGGCAAACGAATTCTCGTTCATTTTAGGAACATAAAGAAAAATTGAGGAAAATTTTACAAACAGTTTTTTTTGAAGTCAAACAGCTGTAACACTCCACAACTTTTATTGAAAGTGTTACGATTAACAACATCGTAACAACTACCGCTGTAGAAGCTGAGTGTGAAACAAGTCGTTAAATTTAACATCACAACGACGGTAGGTAACAACCACCGCTGCGGATAGTTTAAGAAAGGGATACTGTTTCGCCTCCTGCTGTTCGTCATCTTACAACAAAAAGCCCATACTTTAGCAACAACGAAAATACCTTGGACAATATGTTATTACACCCAGAAACAACACACACGGTTGATAGTACTTTGGTAGTAATGAAAAAATATGCAACTCAATTTATTGAAAATGGGCTTGGTTTCTGGAAACCATTGGCTCTTTATCACTGCTATCCTATTGATGGGTTTACGCATAATAAACCTTTGAATGACGCTGGCAAATATGAGCTATCTAAACTCTACGAACACCAACAGCAATCATCAAGAAAAAATCATATCATGGTAAAGATACTATGAAGTATCTAGCTTTATCAGTTATCTTGATTGGAGGTTTTTTTCTTTTTCGATTCAATGAATAATTCTGGATATAAAGCATTTCTTGATTCGTCCATTCGTGAATTACCAATTGAGTTGCAACCAGCAACAGCAAATATTGTCACCCCTCGCAATAACGATAGGATTTTGGGTTTCAAGACAGATTAAGCAGGGGAAATATCGTTGATTTTATATAATGATAGTCAAAAAAAAAGCTTCAGCAAAGATACCGTTGTATTGAGCGGACAAATCATATGTATATTTTTTTTTTAAAAAAAGGTACGTAATAATGCTAGTTGCTGGATATTTGCTGGTCTTCTAACTTTAACTTTACCTTCTTTTTGTTAAGCTGAATATCAAATCCATCTTCAACCGTCGTCTTTTTCAAAAATCATCAGGGATATCCTGTTTCTGCTTCTTCCCTATAAAAACTTGGTTTTGTTTTTTATTCATTGTGTAAGTTCATCTTGTCCGTCACTGTTTTTCCTGGCTTTATAACGATTGACAGTTTTTGGACTTTGATAAGATATCTACGTTCTTTTCATATGGGACATCAGCATGAATTCGGATCAATAATTCGTTATAACGATAATTGATATAGCAATACCATTTTAGTCTCAAGGGGGATATCATTATAGCGAGCGGTGACAATGGTGTACTGACAGCAAATACCTCTCGTGAACCTACTCAAGGCTACCGTATAATTCGTCAATATGTATGGAAAGCACAACGCAAGCCGGAAATACTCATTTATATCAACAGCATATTCCAATAAAGGCTTGATCCAGCGACAGCATTAAACTATAACACATGTACTTATCATAAATACAAAACATTAATCTTGACATATAGCCCGGCATCATTTATGTACTATCTGAGATGCTTCTCAAAAGGTACAGCCGCCAAGATGGCATTAAAGCTGTATTATACCAGACTCTTGGAAACAAACAAATCAAAAATTTAATTAGGAGGCACATCGTAACATCATTTGAAAGTCTTGAACGTGTATTATCGTCATTAGTACCACCAAACACATCATTATCATTATCCACATGTCTTATGTTTATCATAGCGACGACAATGAAGCTCGAAAGGTTGTAAACGTAATGATACTCAACATGATCTGCTTACCATACTACCAGAGTTGAAGATGGACATTAGGGACCCCCATGGCCCGGTTCTGTTCAGTTCCCCAAGAGAACCGTTTTGGACTGACTTTTAGTTGGAGCCAAACTGAATCGAGAAGAATCATGAAGAACCGAAGAGTCAACATTACTACTTTGGTAAAACAAAAGATAGAAATATCAAAATATAAGTAATATACAACACCAAAAGTTTTTATATACATTTAACAAGTACGCTAAAAAAGCGAAGGACCTTATTTTAACTGAATTCTGTCTATTATAAGGTGCCACTAGGGAATTAAACAAGAAAGAACGCATTACATAACTTGCTTCATTCATGTAGTGTAGATTATTTGTTTCGGTCCATGAACAAGTTATGTATGTTAAAAATGAACTTATTCTCTATTTTGTAATTCATAACACATGTATCATATAAAAATTGGGCTTGACTGAAGCTACATTACTATTATCTCTACGAACACTGTTTTTTCCACATGTGGGGTTTGGCTCAAAAGTAATTTGAAGATCCCCAGAGGGGCAAAAGGTAGGGTCGAGAACTTGGCAAAAAAAGGGAGGGGGGAATCGAAATGTGCCACGTAGCTCAAAATAAAAGCGTTTAGCCGGATGGCTTTCCAGTATAACATTATTATTACAGTTCTTAAAAATAACGAATTCAACTCTTTTACTTGATATAATAATTTATACAAATATATGACTAAAGCAATTTTTCATGTAAAGTTGATGTACGTAGCTTTTATTTTCAAAAGGCTCGCAAATGTATACATAAAGCAAAAAGTATAATTCTTTATACAGGCAGCTAACGAATATTTTACGTAAAGAATCGCTACTTTTGTTGTTTACCAAATGCTTCATTCAAATGTTGCGAAATAATGGCCATAGTTTGTTTATACGCTTGAGATTCGTTTGCGACAGGTAAATTAAAATATCCATGTACTATGGTCACGTGTATGATTAAAAAAAACAGAATATTGTACGATACGTAAGTGTTTTGGTTTTTTTTTACATGAGCACTATACTTTGCTTTTAACTAATGGCAACTATTTACTCTATTCTATGTATTGTTTTATTATACTAACTTGAACCTAAAATACGGACTGCAGTTACAGGGACACCTGCTCGAATTAATTTACGTGCATATGCTTCACCTTCATCACGTATGATATCTGCTTCTGCTGTTAATACTAGTGCAGGAGGAAGTTCTTCTAATTCTGCCAATGTAGCACATAATGGATATGCAAAAATGTTATTTTTGGCATCTGTCTTTCTTTCTTCGTCGTCATCAAAATGCAAGGGATTCAAAAGGTCGCAATCGGCACTTGTCAAACCATATTCGCCAGTACTAAAGGCTTGGTACGATTTAAAATCGTTGTGTGCTTCTGTTGTTGCAGGATAAACCAGTATTTGAGATTTGACAACATTGTTACCGAGTCCACGCTTCTTGGCCATTACTATTATATATAGTGGTAGTAGACAATAACATATAATTATATATTAATCTGTATAGTCACAATAGCATATAAAGATAAAAGTATAGTGATAAGTATATTGGGGTTTTTATAGGTACTGTTACTTACATGGAATGGCAGTTGCTAGTTGACCACCAGCAGAATCCTTTAAAAAAAACATAATATATATTAGTATTCTATATTACATCTTATAAATCATATGGAGTGAAAAAAAATCTCGTACGTACTCCACATGTTGCAATCTTGCTGATATCAATATTATTGTTACTGCCATTTTCAAGCAGCCACGTCAGTGTCGCATAGCATTCCTCATTTATTGTAGGAAATTTAACTTCTGGTGAAAGTGTATAATCAATATAAACCACCACAACATGGTTCTTGATAACAATCTGTAATAACATGTATGGTATCAAATATTTTTTTCTTCTCATGCTTTCTCTTTTTCACAAATATAAACTATTTCTATTTACATCACGCATTGTTTTACCGTACGTAATCTTCGAGCCGAAAACCCATCCTCCTCCGTGACTGTGTTGAATAGGGTACATATATTAAGCGTGTTAAACAACAGCATTATAATATGTAAAACGACGATACATGCAAACATCACTTTTTTTACTCAAGAATATTAGATAGTAAACTTACTAAAAGATAACAGCTGGGAGGTTTTCGTTTTCTGTTCCGATAGGTCGGAACAGGCTTAAACGAAGCTCATAACCACCATGAACAACAGTCTTGTCTTCTTCAATTATTTCTGGCAGTTTTTGTCCAATATATGGCTTTTCGACTACTTCACGCATTAGTTTCATGCGATTTTTGATATCTAGCGTATTCCCTATGGTAGTAAGAGGGGTAAACTCTGGGCTATTAACATAATTAACAAATATAGGGTCAAGCACAATACGCGTATTATTTGGAGCCATAATTGATTGATGAAGGATGAGTGTACGGATAGAAAAAAAGAAGATGAAAAAAAAGGCTTAAAAGAGTCTACGTGCATTTTACTTTTGTAAACATTTGTTCTTACGTTTACGTATTGCTGATTTATTGACTTTAGAGATGTTTAACCACACGAATAATAGAAAAGCAAGTTTTGTAAGATACAAATAATTATTTTACATATTTATCACACACATGATTATTGGCAAAATATATTTACAATAAAGTACCAAGATAAGTATTCTTGTGAGAAAACCTTAATTTTTTTCATGTGAACTCGTAATACATTATATCAATATTTATGCTGTGTACACCACAAAACAAAATATCGAGCAAAACATTTTTGAGTCCCAACAAATTATTTTTAGTTCCTTTTTTACTTTTTCTTTCATGACGAATAACGAGAAAAAACAACAAATAATATTACCAGCGTCGATAGTCCTTGACCCTGTATATACTGCGTTTCTTATCGAAGAGCAAAAGGCAGTTAATGAACAATCATTCTCTACAGAAAACGATAACAATGGACTGAATGATATTACAGTACAAAAAATTCGAAATAGTGAAGAGCAAACCTATGCGACTCAGAAACTTCGATCTGTTATTGAAGAAGATAAAACTATCGTTTATAACGGTGTTAAAGTTCGATTAACATTCTTACGACCTTTGGGGACGGAGAAAGATAAACTTCCTGCTGTTATATTTTAGTGAGTGTGCATTTTCACTTTTTTTTTATTTTTGTTTCAGAGTAACTTTATTATATTTTTAATTATCTTTTTTATTCAGCCATGGTGGAGGCTTTGTTGGTGGATCAAAACTTACATATGGAAAACCTGTGAGAGATGTAAGCTACGTAAACGTTTTTTACGAAAATATAAAAGCCTGTTATTATGTTTCTGATCACTGCGTACTTCTTCTCTTTTCGTATATCAGATATCTATTCAAAATAATGTTACCGTTGTGTTTGTTAATTACTCGCTCGCTCCAGAAGTAAAGTTCCCAGTTATCAACGAAGAATGTTTTTCTACACTAGCATGGGTGGTTGAGAATGGGGATAGCATTAATATCAATGTCAATAAACTTGCCATTTGTGGTGATTCATGCGGTGGTCAAATAGTGGCTGCTACTGCTTGTAAGTAAACAATAATAATTGGATGTTATTAGTATTATTATCAAAAGCAGAAAATAATTCAATATTAGTTAGTTACCTAGAAACTATACTACTTGTGCTAGTTTAGAAACAAATTACTGAGAAATTAATTTAATACTAATAACAGTGATGGCAAAAGAACGGGGCTTTGCCGAATCTATCAAGACCCAGATCATGATTTATCCAATGACGGCACCAAAAGAGTCTTCTTTTGAATCCTACGAACTTTTTGGTAATGGAGATTACGGTTTAGCATTTACACAAGTTATGTTCGCCAAGAATATGTATTTTGGTGATAGTGGCAATTATGACAAAAATAATATATATGCTTTTCCATTGGTGGCAACAGATGATGAATTAAAAGATCTCCCACCTGCTCTGATTTTGACAGCAGAAGCAGACGTACTATGTGATGAAGGTGAATCATATGCACGAAGATTACTTGCTGCACATGTACCTACATTGGCAATCCGAATTTTGGGTGCAGGTTGGTACATTATAGTTTTTTTTGTTAGATATACTGTCAATGATACATATATCTATAAAATTATTTCCTTTCAATTCAACATCTGGTAATTAACTTTAACACATAATTACGTAGTTCATGGATATTTTAATATAATGGTTGAAGAAACAGCAGCATATAGGCAAACTATGACTATTATATCCCAACAATTAAAAGACGTTTTTTGAAAATACTTCGCGACACGTTTTTATGCCTAAAATTGTTATTGAAAGAGCAAAATGATATTTCTACAGATGTGAGTGTTTTAGTGATGTAATTGTTTATATTTTAATAAATCAATTATGATCATGATTATTCTGTATGAATTACACATTTGTGCTATTCAGCATGGATATATTATATGATGAAAATAACTTTTGAAATGAATGGAGAAATCTCCCCAGCTCTTTTATTTAATGCAAGGTATTGGATCTAGATATGTAGATAGGACCAGATGTTATGGAGACTAAATATTTAGTATATAAATGATTAGTAGACTTGTAAATGAAGCATATTATAGAGTATTTATTCCTATCTGAATAAATACATAGGCGTATAATACTTCTGCCCACATACCTTATTGATCTTTACAAAATATATAATCCTCCGCCTCTCTTTTCAGCTTTTTTGATCATAATACTCTATTTGTATATATGTGAGTTTGTTTAGATACGACAACAAGGATTCGAACTTGGAAATAAATTTTATTGCACAGAAAATAAGTAATCTTTTTATTCTAGTCACTATTTTAAATCAATTCACATTCACATGTATATACTCTTTCAAACTGAGGATTATTTTTAAGTGGGCGTATTCCAGTCTCTGTAATTACATCCTGATTCCAAAAAGATATGTCCTTCAAATCTGGTAGCATATTGATATATTCCAACGCCTTGTCAGTAACCCCGTCTTGACATGTCATAGCTATTTTCGTTAGTTTTGATGGTCGTTGGTGCCGTACGACAAGTTTTTCAAAATAGTTTTCCATTACGTCTGCTGACATTTCACAACACTGCATATCCAAGTGCTCCAACGTGTCAATGGAAGCAATTGAATCCATTATTTTATCCATATTGAAACCACAGTTAGATAGACAAAGCTTTTGGATACCACCGTAATTATTTAATTGTTGATGTTGTTGTGAAACTATTGCTAAATCACAAAATAAATCCTCAATACTCTGTTGATCTTCTGCGTCGAATACACAGTCCATGGACAGCTCAGTTAAACTGTGCGTTGCTTGCTGTCGTATCATATTCACAAGTTCACGAGGTAACGTGTCACAATCGTATATCGAGAGAGAGCTTAATGCAGGTGAATGTTGTAAGATATTAATACTGAATGCGTTGTATGTTGATCGGTGATTATTGTTATAATAAAGTACAAGTGATTGAAGTTTATGAAAAGTGGTTGAAAAAATGGGACTGCCAGAGGTTGGTAGTGACGATGGCATAAATCTTAGCTGAAGATCAAAATGTCTTAAGTCTTCGATAGAGCTATTACCGATAACCAATTCGAGGTCTTGTAAAGTTTCCGCAACGCCAAACAGAGCGGTTATTTTTCCTGGACCAGTGGATGAAAACAACGAAAGATCTACATGATCATTATCACGGTTTACAGAAATACTTGTTTTCCTTCGTTGCAATCGATAATATTCTCCATTTTCTGAAATATTAACTATACTTGGTGGCAGTTGCTGTAATAATTCCAAATTATTACGTATTTTACAACCATAAAATTCCAGATATTTTAAGTTTAGACAGCGGGAGATAATTGAATTTAAGATTGATTGATTAAATGATTTGAATCCAAGATTAAGATCTGTCAAATTTGGTCTATCATCTGTCTCGTTTTCTTCGTGAAGCTGTTGCTGTTTCAAGATGGCAGCGTATTGGATACAGTGGAATTTGGTTAAACGTGTACACGTATGAATAATTGTCTCTACTGGCAAAGCCGGATGTTGTTCGTCCGTTGTCGTGACATATATACTTAATTCAGTAATCGTATCCTTTATCTGCTGTAATGCAATCATAAACTGGATTACCTGATCTTCTTTCTGGCGAGTAAAGAGTTCGTAGCCTATATCACAGAATATCGAATATATAGTTATTATTATTATTTCTAGTGTAGTTTATTGGCCTATGAGTACTATTACTTTTTATATTAATGATGTGAAGCGTTTTAAAACGACCATCATGGATACGTCGTGTTAATACGTTTTGGCACTCGTCACCCGACAAACCATCCAATTTGAGCTTTTTAACATAAGGTTCGATATTGGATATATGTGGTTCAAATTCTTTGAGAGTATTTTTGGAAATTTTAAAAGTGGACCAGGCCTCTGGGCACGTAACTACTTGATTTTTCCATTTACGCGACACGCTTTTAATATTTGATAAATCTTCAAATGACAAGCGTGTAAATATGTTCGGTAAAATCTCGGTTGGTAACTTAGCGAAAAAATCAATAGTAAATGTATTCGCTTTTAAATCGCATCTGTTTCCTGATTCCAATTGGCATTCAAGATCATTATAAGAATTTGGTGACAATGACTGATCCTTACTATTGTTACTATCGTGAGGCCGATATGAATTGTTGGTCGTCATGATGACAAACAACGAGGTGCAACATACTAGAATAAAGCTTGAAAAGACTAACTATATGTTAGTGACACAGAGCAACGCCACACTTAATCGTATTACTATTTCTCATCTAAACCATTTATGGAACCCGAAGTCAGCTGTCGATATTTTTTAATCATTTTTTTATTCAATAATAAAAGTTGTATAGCGTGCATAATTGTAGCCTCCAAAAAGGTCTGCTATGAGATTATTCATATATTCAACATCTCGAGTACGATCTTCTTTTCCAAGATAATATATACCGATAGCTCGATATTTACCACACCCATCCTTGTTTCTTTTGATAACAGGTAAAAAGCAGTGACTAGTATATTCACCCACGAGCGGTGTCTTGAGATGCCGAGCATCTTGTGCAGATTCCATTTTTTGCCGACAGCTTTCCAAAACAATGGGGAGAACGATACATTCGTCTTGAACTGTAACTTCTTCTGTTAAAGATAGTGCAGCAGGTGCACAGAAACCGTTCTTGGATTGATCCAAGAGACAATGGGTAGGGTAACAGCCTGTGCTGGATATCATGGAAAGTTGAAGCTTCATGACAAAGTACTTTATATCGTTGACATGTTTGATTGGATCCATTTGTTTCACTCTGTTACGTAAACGAATAAAATCTTCTCGATTTTCAACCAAGGTTTCTTGTTCAACTGGCACTGGATATATACTTCCATAGGTGTAAACCTGTATGCGTAAGCACATATCACTATCCACCACGGCAGACATGTGCCGATAATAAGTTGTAGCAAGAACTTGCTCTGAAAGATGAAGACCTCCCACACCAGTCCACGAAGGCAGCGTATATTCATCCATTGTTGAAGTATTGAATGACGGACCTTCTGAAAAGATTATCTTTTCTCTTGATCCAAAACATAATATCGAAAGATCATCTGTTGGGATAACACGATAAATATCTTTGTATGCTTGCTGAATATCTATGCTCTCATAACTTGTATTAACGGTGTCTAATACTGCACGGACACCAGGTATAATTGGATACAAAATATTGAGTAGTGCAAAGAGCTGATCGTGTTTGTTTGAACTGGTACGAAAATGAGCAAAACGTAGAATGTTGTTAACAGAACTGATGTCGTTAGGCATTGGACTGTTAAAAATATCCATCATGGGAGCAAGCAAGTCAGAAATAGAGGGACGCAGGATGCTGCAGCTTTGCTGCCAAAAGTTGATATTTTGCCCAACTACTAAGATATGTCTTGATAACATTACTTCGGTCAAAGTCCAACTTCTTTTGAACCATAAGGATCGATACAAAGCAAACACAGCGTTTCCTCTTGCAAGATTACCATATACTATGTCATACTGATCAAAATCTTGAGGTGTATCAACCTTGATTTCTGGAACTAATGCGACGGTATAGTTCGCGCTTGAGTAGATATAATACATCTTCTTGATATTTTGAAGTTTTTCTTCTTCATTTGTTTGATCAATGCATATTTTATCGTACCATAAATATTCGATTTGAAAATCTTTACATAATTGTTGAAGCAAACCTTCAAACGTCACGTGCCGTGTTGTTATTGTGGTCATTATCTTATTTTTTTTGTCGTTGCTATGACGTTGCTTGAATAGACTCTTAAATTTATTGCGTGATCGAGGATCATTGTAAACTTCACTGTTGCCAATGAGTTTGTGCTGACCACGATCAATATAATCAAATTCACTATTACTATGAGTACTATTGTCGGCCCCATTATCGATTCCTTCTTTTTTTGATATGATTTCACCCGACTGTATCCAACAGTATGAAAGTGCACAATATCCTGTTTGTTGTGCTTCAATTCCAGGTACTCTTTTCCAATCGCTGGTACGAATCAACCATGGTGGTCGGTATATCGCCTGTGCCTTCACAGACAATCGATAGTTGTTTGTATCCTTGTCATCTGCTGAACGTTGATTGAGAGAATACTCTATATACATTTTTCTGAACTATCAAAAGGCAATATATGACAGTAATTTTTCTTAATTATATATAAACATTAGCAATGAATAAGGCAGTTAAATACGTACATATAAATCCACGACTGCTGTAGAAGTATCAAAAATAAAAAAGATTATCCTTGGTCAGAAGCTGCTCTTTGTATATTCAAAAATATAATAATATAAAGCAAAGTTCAATGTTTAAACAAGTATAGTATTTCTTCTCATCAAAAAGAAGCAACTAATTGGTATTTTATAGTGAGTGCGCTAGAACGGAAAGAAATAAGTACTTGTATTATGGCTGTGCAGTACGTACTTGGTAGAAAATACATTATTTTCTATTGAAATGATACCTTTTTGAATGTTCTGTAGATTCCTATTGTTCTGTGTGACAAAGTGTGACTAATGATATATAATGCTTAAAGCTTTTATAAACTTTTTCAGCAAGTAAAAAATAAAACATGATTACCGTTTTAATCATATTGAAATATTTGCATAAACGCCGCTACTAGTATTTTTATTCACATGTATATATATATATATATATACATACATACAAATAGTTACCATTTTTACAAAATTGAATATGCTACTATATCAAAAAAGATCTTGGCGTCTTGTGACAGCTTTGTTTTTTATATACATTTCTACTATATCTCATATGTCATCGAGGTGTTATATATATATATATATATATTACATAATAGTATCTTTCGACATCATGGTGAATAGCATGCCTTATATTATTTACTAGCTGTTGTTGATCACTGGTGACTTCAACATTACTTCCAAAAACATTCCCTTAAGAATTTGATAGTATCAATCTTAATTAACTAACATGTGTAAAATAATATCACTGTCGACCCTTGTGTACAGTATATGAAATGCTCTAAATTACAAATTGAAATAAGTAATGCATTTAGTTCAAGGTGAAAAAAGAAAAATCGAACGGGATTTCAAATAAAGCAAAACGCAATTTGCAGATTAAAGGAAAATGAAAAGGGGTCTTTTTCTTTTTCAATTTTTCAAAGTTCAATAAGCACTTTACCATGGATAATGAGGGTCCACAATCGAAACGAATTAAGCTATCTTTAGAACCAACTATTGATAGAGCACCTATTGATATCACTGATCAAGGTGTAGAAACATACAAAGAGTAAATTATGATTCTTTATCAAAAACACAAGGAAAAGTAGTTAATATGGAAAAAAAATAGTCTCATTTCAGTCTTTTATTATTTTTAGTGAACCTTCATTACCAGCAAAATTAATGGAAACAGTGGATCGAATCTGGTATGAACGTGGCGATTGGCGAGACATTACTGAGGAGAATTTGAAAGCTTCGATTCAAAATAGCGAGGAACAAAATGGTGAAGCGAACAACGACGCGACAAATGATGTACAATCAGTAACACCAACAACACAGCAGCAACAACTACAACCTCCACCTGGTTTTGATATTGTTAAAGTACGCGAATCAGTTGTTAACAAACTTTTGTAAGTTTATTTGTTTGTTTGTGAGAATGATTATAAAAGGGATTCAACCTTTCTTTCGTTTTTTTTACTAATGGAGAATGAAATTATAATAAAAAACCAGTCATGCCAAAAGTGAAATCGACGTAGCACTAGATGTAATCAACATTTTATTATCACAAAACCGACCAGGTGTATTGGCAAAAGATGCTGTTTTACCATTACCAGCAGGATCTTTACATGCCACTTATGTTGCTAGACCAAAACCAACTAATAAAGCGCAACTTGAATCGGTTCAATTAACTTTGGGTTTAAAGCGAAAAGTAAATATATAAATGAATTTGGGATGGTAAAAAGGAGGAAAGTGAAAGACAAAAAAAAAATAACGAAACATTTAATTAAATCTATTGTCACTACTTAGCAACAGCGAACTGCATCCGAGTTTTTAAAATCAAGTGCAAAAAATTTAAAACGATTAGTTGAAGTAGAACAAACGTTTTGGGATGAAGCATTGGATTTACGACGTAATAATTGGTTAATGCAAGCAAATGCGGTTTCTCCAGCGATGGGTGGATTGTCTGTATCTAATGCGGGAACATCTTTTTTAATACGTTATGGATACACTGATGGTAAAGTCGTGTAGTAGCTTTTTTTGCATTTTCAAGAGAACAAATATATATATGTGTGTGAGGATTTAGACAGCATAGAAAACTGAGCATTTATTTTATTTGTTTTTAATAGTGGGATCCGACTTTGGCGAAGTATCATTTGGTGAATTCAGTAGAGCAGAAAATGATAATGAAAATAAAGCAGATACCCAAGCACAACTTAGCTTACCACATAATGTACAACGACGATTGGTGGCTAATGTACGAAAATGTCATATGGAACGACTTGCACGTCAATTTGAACTTTCATCCGAAGCTATCATGGGCATGTCAGAAAAAGATGAAGGAGACACTAAAAATGGTAAATCTATATTATATATTAAATTGGAATATTAAAAAAGGAAACTTATCAATGTAGCATTGACTATTTATTGTAGAACCGATTTCATCATTATCACTTGATACACAACAAAGTAAAATTCAACAACAACTTGTTGAAGCACAAGCTACTGTATTTGACGCCGAATTATATTCCTCAGTAAGATTTTTTTTCATCTTTTTTTTTCTGGTAAATTGAAGAATTATTTATGATCATGACATAATAGGTATTATCAGAAGCTCAAAGTTTAGCAAATACCAACGATGTACATTTCGCTGATGAAGAGATTATTGTTAATGTGGATGGGCATGTGGATCTTACAATACAACGTGTTCAAAAACCTAGCAGCAGTAGCAACGATGACGATAATGACGATAATGGAGATGTTACTATGGGATTAGCGACGACGAACACGAAATTTACGACACAACAAATGGCAGGACGAACACTAGAGTTAGCACTCCGACTTTTATTAATTCAACGACATAGATACAACCAGTGGAAAAGTCGTGCAAGATTACTATGTCCAAGTCGGAAAACACAACAATTACTTGCTTCCATTGGAGAATCAATAACTTACCAAAATATATCAGGAGGTCCTGGTGGTAATACTGGTGGCGGACTAGGATCTGCGCCCACCAGTAGTGGTAGTGGTGCAGGTGGAAGAACAAATCGATTACAAGCTCATCATCACTCCTCGCAAGCTGGTCTTGCTGTTGTCAGTCCTGGTTCACGTAAATTACCACCTGTCGTTCCAATCTTATCCAACGCATTATCCATGTGTAAATTCTGGGTACTTTTTGATCGGGTACGACAACTTGTGTATGATGTTATAGAACCATTTAGTAGTGAAGGTGGTATGGATTTGGCTGTTCATTATGAAATGATATTTGAAGGTGAACAACGACGGAATACAAATGTGTGTGCAGCTTATCCATCAGTGGGTGACATGTCCATTACGCTCAGCATTGCTTTCAAAAAGGGTCAATTTCTTTTATTTGAACTCCATCACTCAGGCAACATTACTGTACGATTACCCCAAGGACTTGTTACCTTGAGTAACATAAGTGAATTCCAAGCGTTATTAATTAGAGAAATTAATCTTATTTGTTTACGGATGGTCTGTGATGTAGCAAACGATATTGTACGCAACTCGCCATCATATAAAGTAGCAACAGCAAGCGAACAGGCTAGATTGTCATGGAAGGTCGATGATATTGAGGAAATGATCAATGGATCACTTTCGTGGGCATTAGATAGCTCATCAGAAAAGACACATGTCTGGAGAAGCATGTAAGTTAAATTAAACTTTTTCCTTTTACGCTACTGATTACTGTTATACATATATGTCTTTTACTTATCTCTATTTTGGAAACCAACTCAAACAATCAAACGATGTGGTATAAATGCTTCACAGACAAGTACAATTGATCAAGACTAAGGTGGAGACGACCAAACCAGCATACCAATTACAATTCCAATTACTTTCACCAACCAAAAATCAACCACCACTACCTCCTATTACACGAGAAATTTTGTTGGCAAGAAATTACACTGAAGGTTGTCGAGGGGAAGGGGCATTAAATTTTAGTGAACGAGTGAAAATGATGGTGGATGACCTGATCCTGGAAGCTGCTGTTGCACAGAAGTGATAATGTAATATGACAATATATATATATTTAATAAAGGCTATTTACATGTTGATAGCAAATAATGATCGCCACATACTTGGCTTGCTATGTTGAATTTTATGGTTATTGGATTGCATCGAGCGAGTAATAATTATATCATTATATAATAATCGGCCATTCATTATTTGTTTCAAATCTGGTATACACATGGATGGATCATCATGGTATTGGTCGGCATCAAGTATATAGAATGAACGTGATGGTGAAACCAAAATGGGTTCAGCATTGGTTGTACCACTGAAAAACATATTGAGTGCAATATCGGTACATTGAGGATGTGCATGTAGATAAAAGTGAATATCATCTGGAAGTAGACAAGTAAATGAGTAAAGCCAATCTGACTTAATGAACATAGCAGTGGAATGAATGATACTATAACGACCGGATGCTGGTTTGGGCTGAAGTCGACCATTTTTACGATGAAGTGATGCATCAAATCCAACAAGTTTGTCCGGATGCTTTTGCCAGACCTGGATTTGTAAATATAATAAGCGTTAGAGTAAGTTTTTTTATCATTATTTATTTTACTTTTCTCATAGATCCTAGCTGCTTATGTATTGTAAATTTCTATGTATTACCTTGAATGCAAATTCCAAGTCTCTGATAGAAGGAATTACCTAAATGTGATAACCTTTGTTCAGTCTTGTTATTTATCTATCATTCCAAGCTCCTTTATAGAGTATATACCTTATCCTCTAATAATAGAGCTCCTTCTGTCTTTAAACGATGAACTACACTAAATGCATTTTCCGATGACGAAATCCATTCGATTGGCACACCAGAAATTTGTTTAGGCATAGAAAATCCACTTTGACTGTTTTCATTCAGTTCTTCGTCATCAAATGCTCCATCCTTTGTCACCACAAATATTTTTTCAACCATAATATCATTTATATCATCTGTGTTCGTGGTCAGCAACACTAATAAACTATCAATATACGTCTTCCATGTGGGATTATCCATTTGAACTGATGATGAGAGTATAATAGTGAATTTGTTGGTTTTTGGATACCGTGACCTATAATTGCTCTTCAAGTCTGCATTACATGCCTTCGACGTACTATTATTAGAGCCACTTGCAGAAAGCAGATTGCCTACATAATAAAGAAACTATTATGCTTCTAAAGAATGTCTATGCAAATAAATTTTGCATTTTTTCGTTTTATATTTTACATACACAGTAGTGGTTATTATTTACCTTGTGTTAAACGTGATCGCATATTTCTTCCAGTTTTGATCCATTTATCAAATAGATATGTGTCATAATTATCGCGCCATTCACGATTATGCAAATAATAAAAGTTCCAAGGTTTAATTTCACTTGTAAAATGTACTATTTTTACCGTATTTCTGTAAACATGCGAGGCGACCAAGTTTGAAAAATGCTACGTACATAATTGTATGTTATTCCTTTTTGAGTTGGTACGCGTAATATACAGGTTTTTTCTTACCATAAACTTGATCATCAGATTATAATATCCTGGTAATACATGAACAGATGACTGATTAAAATACCAATTAAGGAACCCTTGATCCCCACGATTGTAACTTGGTGCCTTTTCATAAATATCCAGCATATCAAGGAAAATTTCCTTTGAAGGTTGGGCCACAAAGACGCCCGTATTCACAACTCCACCTTTTTTTTTACAATAAGCAATATACAGAAAGATAAATTGAAAAAATTTTACTCTTTTTATCCTCTATTTTTTTTTCAATAGTAAAATCATTTTCTACCTGCATCTATAGCACCACTGAATTGAGGACGTTGGAATAATTCGTCGATCTGTTGTACGACCAATGTATCCGCATCTAAAAATACAACCTTTGTTTGTATCAATGTATATAATATAATCATGTATAATAATCATAGTATCATGTGAGTATATCATCTCAATAAATAGAGTGAGAAAAAACTACAAAAGAGAATCATTTCCATCAAAAAATTCTTTTGAAACATTTTTTTTTTCATAATAGTACCTTGCGGTATTTTGTAAGGTTCCACAAATGAAGTTTTGAATATCGACATGCTTTATTATAACCTTCCTTGACAGCCGCTTCTGTTTCTTTCCAGGGATAGTTAATCTATTCGTTTGTTTGTTTATTTTTGTATTAGTACAGTACGGCGTAAAAATTTAGCTCATTTGTTATAGATTCATAAGAGACAAATTTGTTTTTCCAAAATAGGGAATTTGTAGTTTTTTTTTTACCTTTTCAATTTCTATAATCTGAGCTCCAAGGTATTTTAACTGCTCGCGTACCGTCTGTGACACAGGTGGGAGCACGAGAACAATAATGTCGTGTTTGGTTCTGGCATTAACAACAAGAGAGTGAACTAGTACTTGTGTTGCCTCTGCCTATTGTTTAGTATTGATATTATGAGTTCTCTTGTTAAAAATTAGAAAGAAAATATAAATGGAAGTGACGACATTTCTATTATTACCATCGCATCATCGCATAGAAATGTAACATATGCAAAGGGACCCGCCAGACCGGTAAGTCCTGAATTTACATCATTAGCTTTTGCATCATTATCATAAGTATCGGTATGAAATAATGTTTCATCAACTATTTCGGGTTCTTGGCTGTTATTATCATCGACAGCAGCATCCTTGTTATTGGTGTGTGATGATGGGGACGACCATTCAGATATAATAAAAAAATAAGCTAAACCGATACACCAACAAAATGCTACTGATACAAACAGTAGTCGTCGGTTCATAGTACTTATATTTATATTTTTCACGCCTAATAAAAATGCTATAAAAGTCAAAGAAAAAGAGAAAACAGAGAAAAAAGGCAAAGAGAAAAGAAAATATAACTACAGTACTTATGGGAAAGGAGAATACTGTAGCATGATTAAACTAAACTAAACTAAACCGAGTAAAGCTTCCTCTCTCTCTCTCGCACACATGTACACCGCTTTTTTCATTGAATTTATTATATTACCATTTTGTTCAATATTATAATTGTTATGAATACGTAATTATTAATTAATAAATAATGCACTATTATAATGTGGTAGTGGTAACATTTGTACTGGCATTTGTGACACCTGCTGCAGTCAGCATTTTGGCCTCATTCTGTTTTAATCTTTTTAATATTCCAACAGAGTAGCATATAGTAAAAACAGAAATTAAAGCACCAATGATTCCCCAAGTTATACTGCTTGCAATGACTACTGTGTCGATATCGAATGAGAATATATAATACAGTTTTAACCCAAACTCCAATTCTAATAAGATAATGTCGATTGCTGTAAGAAGACGTATATGCATTCGACAGTAACGAGAATTTTGCCAGTAAAATAAAATCCTTGGTTGTATTATGACTTCTTCTCCCTCTTCCTCCTCCTTACTGTCAATGGGGTTGTTGCTTTTCTGCTTTTTATCATATTCTTCCTTCTTTTCCTGGTTTTCTTCATTTTCATAATCAGCTCCTCGTTCGTGAGGTGGTTTTTTGCTAATAATTGTGTAAATTGGTTTCAATGGTACTAAATCTTGGGCAAGATAATACATGATGGGTTTTAATTCAAAAGAACCTATTCTGATGGGCAATAATGACAAAGCACATGTTGCTCCTACACCTGCTGTTCTATTATATAATTTTATAGGCACATAAATGTAATAAATTTTTTTATTGAGTCTTGTTCTCAATCCATGAATTCCCCTACGTATTCATTACTTTTTTTTACATACAAATGACATTTCATTTTACATACATTAATGATTCACGCATCATCATAAGTTTAGGATCGCCATTAGCAACGGCTAGTATTATGGACACCAAAAATCCTATTTAAGAATATTATGTTGCTAGGTTATAAGTATATATGAGCAATGTAGTATTTCCTATGATAATCTAAATTACGTGTAAATTAAACAGAGATAATTAATAATATTACCACATATAGATGCAATACCGATCGTATCCATGTGCCTGAGAAATGTTGCCTGTATCAGGACAGAAATTATTGTTGGTGTACTTGACAGTACCAAGGCCCATACGGGTGGTAAGTAAGGTTTTAGTAAATAATACAAAAGAATAGGTGTGACAGCATTGACAATGATAATATATGTAAGTCGTCGGATAACAAGGCATCTTTGTGTTTGTGCTGATAGTATTGAAGCATCATCATCGACATTATCTTTATCAATGCTGTTATAGTCGTTGTTTGGATCGTTGTTGTCTTTTTGTTTACTGGGTCCATCATTATCAAGAATATCAATATTTTTTATATTATTTTTAATTTTCTTTTCAGTTTTGTTGTCATCATTATTTTTAAGGTGCTGTAGATGATCTTCATTATTATTGCCATCCATATGTTTAAAAACAGTATTAATAAAGGAGTTTGATCCAGCAATAATCTTTGATCTATTATTATTATTATTATCTTTAATGTCGTTATTCTTTTTTTTCTGTTGTTCTTGCTGTTGTTCTCGGGCCAACATTAGATTTATAAAAGAAAAAAGATAACTCAAGAATACCATTCAAGGAAGAAAAAAATAAAATCGACGGAAAGGGGTGGTGTTATCCTTGGTGCATAGTAAAGCATTTGTTATGTACAATGGGAATGTAACGCAGCCCAAAAGCCAATAAAATATAATCTTCATTGCAACTGCTAACTAACAAACACATCAATGTGTATATATAACAATGACTATCTAATTCTTTTTTTTCTTTGTTTTCTTCTATATTAGACATGCTTATAAATATTATGTGCAACCCATGTTCTTTTT
Source organism: Circinella umbellata (assembly GCA_025093555.1). Lineage (NCBI taxonomy): Eukaryota > Fungi > Mucoromycota > Mucoromycetes > Mucorales > Lichtheimiaceae > Circinella > Circinella umbellata. The sequence goes on from JAIWNF010000063.1 coordinate 98,424, forward strand.
CTTTTTTATACCTATTTTTATTGATAAAAATATATAGTGGCGCAATCAGATACAAATTTTTGGGAACAAATTCACATATATTACAAAAAAAAAGGAAAAATTAGAAAAACCAAATCGAAAAAAAAAAGAAAAAAAAAAGTATCTCTATATATTTTTTACAAAAAGGGAGAAAGGGGCGGAATATACAAGTATGGCCATTTCTGGCGAGTTAGAAAATAAAGAAAACAATGATAACATGGATGGGTCCCAAAAAAAGTTCAACAAGATGATAGAGGAAAACTGATGGGGATATAATATACTAGAAGTGATGATTATATGTACACGAATGTTAAAATATGACTACTTCCACATTATCATTAAATGTTACAGACCGACTCAATGGTAATGATGGTAATGATGATGATTTAGTATTGTTGTTGCTTTTACTTTTATTTGTCTTGCTGCTTGAAGACTTGACGGTTTCATATTGAGTTAATGGTAACCACGTGCAGGATTGTGTCATAGTTAATGGCGTTGTCGGCGACCGGCGTCGTCGGCGTTGAACCCGCTCAATATTATTATCACTTTTGTTACTGTTTATGTGGTCATTTTCATTATCTTCTTCTTTCGTGGTAACAATGGTTGTAGTCGTAGTAGTACTTGAAATATCTTCATTTGTTATTGTTGCTGTTGCTGTTGTCGCTGGTGAGCAAGCAACTAGCAAGTCATATATATCTTGATCAAGCTGTGCATCTTTTCGACTGCGTTCACGTATAACCGCATCGTGTCGGTTATAGTATTGATGGTGTTCTTTTCGTAGTGTGTCACGTCGTTGTTGATGCTGTACCATGGTTTTTTTTTAAAAAAAAGGTGGAAAAATAAAATAAATAAACAATAAAGGGGGAGAAAACCGTTGTTATTCTTGTCTAATAATGAATAAAAAGAAATATAAAAAAGAAAGAGTGGAGCGGGTTTTATATCTTTTTTTTTCCTTCTCTTTAAATAGTCTGTGCACTAGTAATAAAGGTAATGTTAAATCTGCTTCTCGAAAGTCTCGGGAACGCAGGCCGGGGCGCAGCTTACATATCCCGTTCTTCTGTTACCGGTGTTCTGTTTGTTTTCTTTCCGCAGTTTTATTTTTAATGTTAACATTTTATACACAGCACTTTCAAAAAAAAACATTAACTTATCATGACATGTAAGTTTTGCGAAAGAAGAGATATATTTAGAAAAGTTTATTTTCTTTAATTGTATAGGTATCTGATGAACAACAAAAGTTTTACCTTATCGGAGAAGCACGATAATATTTCTATCGTCATAGTAATGGCACTCTTAATAAGAAGTACAAAACAGATAACCATGACTTTCGTTTTCAATTTTTTTTGGCATCTTTTTTACGTACGTACTAATAATTTGTTGTCATAGATAACATGTAAACAGCGAACAAATAAGAAGGTAGTTAATAATTCTGTCTTGTCGTATGAATGAACCAATATAGTTCCAACACGCATGAATTGAAAAGATAAATAAATGTACTATTATGATTGGAATGTAATTAATTTTATTACCATTTATTCAATTTCAATAGGCAACCCAATTAAACTGATAGTTTGAGTTACACAAACAAAAAAAAAGCCCATTTATTATTTTTGAACTCCAACGGAAAACATATGTGTAACATTAAGCTTTTTCTTTTCTGCACTCCATAGCTCTTGTCCAGCTGCTGCGTACTTGATATAAAAAAAACTTAATAAACTAATAAACTTAATAAACTCAAACGGTGCTCAGCAAATATGATAAGAGATTTGAACGGTTAATGTGCACCGAGATGAATTTTCAAATGGTTTCACTAAATTGTTTATAAGATTCTCCCAACCACAACAGTACCGATAAATTTTTCAAAGCTGGAAAAGAAAAAGTCAGTAAAAGCATGACTTGTGAGAAAAGAGCATTTTTTTCTTGGATTAGGTATATTGTTGCAAATATTACTTATTTTGTCAAATTCATTCACCCCTTTTCATTTCTCGTAAGGCATAAACTTATAATTCTTGAGCGTCTGAGAAAATTGTTATCCACGGCAAAAACGAAACTAAACTATTTTAAGAAATAGTTATGTTTAATATACAAAGAGTGAGTAGATTTATCATAATTTATTGTATAGTGGTTCTAGATTACAAGAAAAAGAATATAAACAGCAAAATGATGTCGATTAATATTAGAAGAGAAAGAAAGTAATAATAAACCCTCATATATTTATTCAAATTAACGGTTCTTTTTGTTACATCATCAGTGATAGTCTAGTAATAATTGATTACAAGGTTTAACTTTACGAAAGAGACGACTGACAGGGATAATTTATTTATAAATGACAATACCCACCACTACGTATGTATTTTATAAAGGAACACGATGACCTAGAACCTGTTTTGTTGGTTCCAAATCATTCCATAGTATCACGTAAAAATTGAAAGCTGAGCATGTGATTATTTTATCACTTCTATAGTGTCAAGCTGAAAAACACATATACACAAATATATAACATAATATATTATATCAATCAAAAATATCGCATTAAAACAGTTAGTGTTCATCTCTAAAAATATATAATACGTATATTCAAGAGCTAAGTAGATACAAAAAAAAGAGTATAACACTTACGTACTCATGAATAAAATATGATAAGCTCTTGAATTTTTTTCGACATGTATTATCAATGAGCGACATAAAAATAAGAGTACGTATCATAATCTCAAGTCAAAATTAACCTTATATTGTTTTTCCATAAGGTAAATATGTACGTTTCAAATCGTGAAGCATACGTACTAGTAATTACTAAACATAAGTCAAAGCATTAATGATAAAAGGGGCATTTATTGAAACAACAGGGGCTATTGAATAATAATGGTACCTCAGCTAATTACGTACGTACCTCAATAAAGTGCATATTATTCAGTAAGTACGTATTATGTAAAAAATACAAGAAAACCTAACAAAAGGGGTTTAGATATATAATTTATTTAGTAATGGAGTCACAGAAAATGAAAAAAAAAGGTTTCGGTTTTTTGTTCTTAAATTATGTAATAAAATACTCTCCAAGTAAGAGCTTACATGCTCAACTTTAGAGGATTTATTTCAAACAGCAAAAATATGATGATTTATTCAAGCGAACGCTACCCATGCGAGAAGGACACAAGGTCGGTGTTTTACATATTTATAAACCTATCGGATTGAACACTTGTAGGTACAAATTATGTTAAAATATTAATATTCATTAAACAGTAGCGACAATTGTTGAAACAACAGAAGCAAGAATCAAAGCACCTGCACTTCCTACACAATCAAAGGTATTACTCATAAAGATAAGAAGTATAAATCAATGTTGAAACAACATCTAACAGTTCGTGTATTTATCAAAACTTACAAAACAATGACAATTACAAATGATAGTGATGACAAGGCGACTTATGGGAAAACAACAATGTTTGTCCGCGGTTATCTATCGAAATCATGCAGAATGTTTGTAGGATTGGAACTAGTGACACCTAGGTTCGGGTTATTTATGCCTAAGGTCAATTTAGATATTTTAAATATCCAGTAGTATCTAAAAATTGAGCATGTACGTGTGTATATATATTTACTAAATAAGGCCAAATGTCGTGGAAAAAGACCAAAGAACTATTGAAAGCCTCACATATCGCTTTATCATTGAGCCACAACATAAATACACGACCAGAACAAGAAGCAAGCGCGTCATCAACATCGTCTTCATCGTCGTCGTCAACAAAGTCATTGCTTTTCTTGAAAACGAAAATTAACCCAATTGACAAAGCCAGTCTATACCACCTTAGTGCTATCCGAAATCTGAAAAAGTAGAACTATACAGTATTGCTGAAAAAATATAACATACCGAAGCATCAAAATTATGTTTCTAACAAAAATATGTATAGTAAAAGAATAATCGTATTTGTAAGTTTGCATACATCTTTTGATCAACTACGTAGTACATCAAGGTATATCATTCACAGTAATAAAAAGCATATTTACTATGTCATCATCGCGATCACTTAATTTTTCTTTTGCATGTAACTCACTATATTGTTTGGTTCAATAACATTAACGACACGCTTTTTTCCCATCATAGTATGAATCCCTATATGTTATTAATATAATAAAAAAAGCTTTTAATATTCTTACTATTCAAACCAATTGACTTTTTCGTATATTATTAAGTAGTAATAGTTCGCTGGAGCTAGCGGTTGCGGTTTAATAGCTGAGTTTTCTTGCGCGCATGGTTGAGGTGGTGAGGTCGTGGGATCGTGTAAATAGTTAGCCACTACAAACCTCATCAAAGTACCTCGACAACAACCAGCATCGGAGAAGTGAGTATGACTAGAACTCAATTTTCAATTTTATAATTTCCAAAGTTCGCGCTCGCATCAATTCGATTTTTGTCTTTGATTTATACGCTTAACTTTTACAACTACATGAGTAACCACATTATGTTGCTCTTATGACTAAATATTTATCGATAATATGAAATTCTTTCGAATCAAACTTTGGTAATGAACAAATGCAAAAATTGGAAAATTAAAAAAGCGGAGAACAAACTTATTTCATTTATAAGTTTACAAACATTGGGAGAGTATATAAGTTGCTTCTTTTTTCATGTAATTTTTTTTCTCTCACTGCTTCTTTTTTTTTTTGACTACTTTAGACAAAAAAATTCAAGGAAAAAAAACATAATGGTACAACCTCAAGTTATACTGGATCCTATTTATGCAGCTTATTGTGAACAAGCAAGGTCAACACCAAAGTTAATCAATGATATTGATTATCTTCAACAGATGCGAAAAGCAGGCGATGAACGGATTAAGTCCTTGAATTTGAAGTTACCACAAGTCATTGAACAAGATTTAACAGTTAATCATAATAATATGAAGATTCGCTTGACTTTGATTCGACCTCCACGGACAGAAAATGATAGTCTTTCAGTTGTCATGTTTTATCATGGAGGTGGGATGGTTTTTGGATCAAGGCACACTCATGCCAAGCTGATGCGCGATGTAAGTATTGTTTCTGATAAAAAATATATGAATAACCTTTTCTATCCCCTCCCTTTATATATTTATTTTTATATCACTGACGTTCTTATTATGTATCTTTTACTCGGGGTCTAACAATAAGATCTGCGTGAGAAACCATGTAATGGTTATATATGTCGATTATTCTCTTGCCCCCGAAGTGAAATGCCCGACAATTCATGAAGAGTGTTTCGCAGCTTTAGTTTGGGTACTTCAAAATGGTGATTCTATTAAAGCTGATACAAGTAATATTGCTGTGTGTGGGGTATGACTATTAATACATTAGTTCTTTATTTCATTTTTATAATATCATCAAACGACTATTTTAAATTTGTATAATTTACGTGCTAACAAGATATCTATTATAATTTATATAACAAGGACTCTGCTGGGGCCAATATTTCAGCTGTAATTCCATGTAATGTATAGAAAACGGGTACAAGTAAATTCAGAGTGATAAACCAAAAGAGTACATTTGCTAATGTTTTTTTTTGTATATTTGTTAATAATAAAAATTTTGATATACAGTGATGGCAAAAGAACGAGGTCTTGCTAATGCTATTAAAACACAAATATTACTTTATCCGCGAACTGCAGTATCACGCGATCACTATGAATCTTTTAAAATATTTGGAAAAGGTGACTACGGCTATTCAGCAGCAGAGAATATATTTTTTGTTCAAGCATATTCAAATGGTGAAGAAAAAACTATTATTGGCCACCCAGCAATGGCAACACAAGAACAAATGAAAGGACTTCCCTCAGCTTTGGTTTTTATTGCAGAAGCAGATATTTTACGGGATGAAGGAGAAGAATATGTTCGAAGTTTAATGAGAGCGAGTGTTCCTGTGATTGCCGTTCGCGTACTTGGAGCAAGTATGTCATGTCACTGGTTAATCAATATCTTGCTTAATTATTGAACATTCAAAATGTACAACGTAAAACTGATTAATACTTTTTTATATTAAAATCTATATAGTCCATGCATATATGACGGTACCTGTTGAAACAATGGCTTATTTACAAACAATAGGCATGATTACCACGCATTTGAAAAGCATTTTTGGGAAAAAGTGATATAATATTATGCAATCGCGAATCATCAGTTGATTTTTTTTCCCATGGCATAATTTTGCATTGAAAACCCTTTTTTTTTCTTATACCTATACTTCACTGCTGTGTAACATATTTTTGACATTATAAAATAAAAAAAATATTGAATTTATGCCACTTTATCTATTAAGAACGCTTATACATAATATAAAAGATAATTTAATTTATCAAAGAAGAATATTGTATTGATATTTTAAATCCAGAGCAATAATAAAAAATGATTCGTGTATGTAAAGGCGTAACCATTATTGGCCATACAAAATAAGCATAAACTTTATACCACTCCAAGCGATCTATTAACATCATCACTAATACCGGTCAAAATTCATTAAAAACGTAAATAACATGAACTACTTGCTACCTTAGCTATCCTTGACTATTCTACAGGTATTTTGTCTTTTTTTAAAGTACTGTAAATGATAATGTTGCTGCTGTGTTGGTACAAGGTGCTTCTTATTATATACAGGATTTTGCTTTCGATCACGCCCACGAACAGAGAATTTTCATCTACTTTTTGGCTAAAGTTCAAAGGTCAGGCATGAAAAAAAACTCGTAGATGAAAATTCTCTGTTCGTGAGCGTGATCGAAAGTAAAATCATGTAATTAATAAATAGAAAAAAATCAAACGTTTTTAATACGAATATGCTTTGTTTGTTTTCTATACTATTTCCAATGATATTGTTCTTGTTCAGCACAACCCTCAACAACAAGTAAAAACACTATTAGGAGTTAGGTGGTAAGACTAACTGAATTTACGTATAAATGCAGCAATATTGGTTTTGATACGTATATTATACATAAGAGCTATGGTGTGTAGCTTGAGGCGTCACTCCCATATTACAAAACAAAAACATAAACGTGTGGCACACAAAGGGTATATTTTTTCTTAGAGACGTAATATACGATCGAGGTTTTTAAAAATCTTATGAAACATACCTATCCTCGGACAAGAATTTTGGAAGACTTTGTTTCACATTGTGTGCCATAAGCATTCCTGGATTGACATTATACATAGCTTACCTTTCGTCCTTCCCAATTTCTGAGAAAGATACTCTTTATTTGTTTTTATAAAAACAATTTAATAGGCTTGAGAGTTTCTCGGTCTAATCTATCCCGATATGCATATATTCTGAGTCAAACGAAAGAAGGAAGGCATTTTTGATCTTGGAAAACTGAGGTTAGGCTTTGGAAGAGTAAAAGGAAAATTGAGAAAAGGAAGAGAAGAAAAAGGAGAAACTGCAAAGAGAGTAATATTGAAAGTATTCTAGTTTAAATGTAGGGATTATGAAGGCGAGGAGATGGGGATATCTATGGCCTCTTCTGATGCCGGTTCTTCCAAGTCGAAATCACCATCTGGATAGCTCAAGTAGTCAATTTCGCGTAAAGCTCGTATGAGAGCGGGCCAGACCGTTTGCCATTTACCTAGCGTCAGACCAGCTTCTGACCTTGGTAAATGATTGAGTATGTAGTCGAGTGGTTCCTGTTCTTGTAGTAATGTTAAGATATCGCCAAATGCACGCTTGAGGTCGTCGAGAAGGGTGACGAGGAGTGGGCAAGTATCATAATGCTCTCTTTTAGCAGCAATTTCACCACAGCGGCAGCTCTTGAGCGGGTACAATGGCAGCCAATGCATTCACCATTTAACCAAACGGTGACGGTCACGTGGAAAAGCTGGCAAGTAAAGAATCGGGTCAATCATTCGTTTTTGACAAAGACATCGTATTGTTTTCCGTTTTTTCGCATGTGTTTTGAATTTTTCATCTCGTTTTTGATTTATTGTTTTACTGAGGGGGTTGTTACCCTTTTCAATTTGTTATAGAGTTGGTATAATGGGTTGTTCGATGTGAGATGTTTCCACTACTTATCACAGTTTTCCCTTTTTGAGAAAGACAATTCAATGGAGCGCGCCATGGTGCTAAGTAGTAAATCTTGAAGTCGTATAGCGAATTTCAACTGTAATATACGGGTCGTTGTTTGCATTGATGGTAAATCTGTTAATGCTAGAGGTACAATGGTTGGAAAAATTGCGGAACGATTACGGTTAAGAGCCATTTTAATACAGCTTTTTTGAGCATTACTAAGTTTGTCTTTTTGTTTTGCAGAAAGTGCTGTAATGGCTAATCCATATTCTAAAACTGGTCTAACAAACGTACGATACATTCGAATAGCTTGCCATAAACCAGCACCATATTGATGAATAACCACTTGTCGTAGTAATTCCATGTTGCCGTCTGCTTTGGTGATTCGTTGGTTGACGAGTTGATCGGAATTAATGCCTTGATAATCAAAAGGGATACCAAGGTATTGGAAGTCTTGAACTTTAGAGATTGGTTTACCATAGAGTTGATACGTGGATCTCCTTGTTATTACGTATACTTTCTTTTGTACGCAGGAGACTAAAGGGTTTTTTTTATTCTTTATTTTTATACTAATGTCAACCTCCTCGAAAAATCAGTGTAGCGGTAAATAAATTTCAAAGTGAATCATGTTTATGTAGAGTACAAATGTTTGTACGTAGAAACAATACGTGCTCACGAAAGTAATATCGGTTTGCCTTTTAATAGATAGACTTAAATTAACCATTTGCTATAACATGATTACTCTATTTTATTTTATTTTATCTCCTGTCTCATAATACTAATAATAAGATGTTATTGCACATGTAAAAAAGGTAGCAGTAGCACCACGACAACATTAAAAATAATAATAATAATAACAGAAATAGAGCCGATATCTTTGAAAGGCTGATACAACGATAGTCTTGCATATCAAACTATTTCGAATCCGTATGAGTAACACATCAAAAAAGCTCGATGAAAAAGTAAAGAGAAGAAATCACGTGTCTGTTCGCCAGGATGTCTATTACCTTCAAGTATATCATTAAGGACATTATCAATTTACTATACCACGTTTCATTACTATACTGCTACTGCTAATTACAAATAGAGAACCATGGTAGGTAAAGAATAATAATCATTTATTAGATTTATTGATAAAAGAGAAAAAAAGTAACATCTTTATAAAAGAAAAGAAAGGAGCGGCAAAAATAATAACTTTCTTTATCACTGCTGCTTAAAATTATCAAAGAGATAATACGTAAGCCTAAAATATAGTGTATTGAATGACTTTTCTTCTTCTCTGATCCTCCTTATTGTTACATCCCCCCCTAATAAAAGATATGTGCATGTGTTCATGCGTAACATCAAACCTTTATTTTCGATTGTTATCTATCTGTATTATCTATTATATTATCTACTCATGAACATGACAAACAAGAAGCATCAAAATATCATGACCTGCATAGATTTTAAAATCATCTAAAAAAAGAAGTTATGCATCATGATAGGGCAAATATATGGCCTTTGATAAGTAAATTTGAATGGATAGATTTCTTTAGTACCCTGTAACACTACGTATAATAAAATCTTGCATATTGTTCCTCTTTATATTGTTTAATTCGCGTAAGAGTTTCGCTACCATATTTAAAAGTTTAATAAAATAACTGCATTGATGATCATTTGGCAAAATATATTTATCTTTTCTTGAGAAGATTTTATGTTTACATTATTTAAATGGCTTTCTTTTATTTTCTTAAAAAAAGAAAAGGAACGAGATTTCGTTATAAAATAATTTTCCCAAAATAGGAAAACTACTCGTCCGATTTGATAACATCCAAAATTATGTTTTCTTATCATTTTTTCCCCCTCAAAATATCATTATTTTTTGAACATGAAGAAGGCAAAGTGAGAAAGAGTGACTCGGGGCCTTTGTTACTACTGCTGTTCGCTGAATACTTCGCCTTTGATTCTCATATAGTGATGTAAATAGATATAAATTACGTGTGACATGACAAAAAAAAACGATTATAAATGTTTTTTATTTTCATGGAAACAAGAGAAAACGATAAGATAATTCCTTCCTTTTTCTTCAGAAGTAACTTATACTAAAACGATTTCCAAATCAAATGACCATGTTGTTATATTTTCTTTTATATCCCGTTATCAGTATTATACAAGATCAATTAAGATTACTATAACGTCACTCTTTGTATATTGTTTATATATTGTGATGCGTTAAATTATTTGTTGTTGTGTGCGCTTTGCATGTAAATTATCATGAGGTATACGTTTTTTTGAGGCGTTTTTTTAATCATTCTTCCAAAAATAGAGAATAAATCCAAATCGTATTTCGTATTTCGTTATTTGTCCGTTTAATTCATTTCAGGTTCAATATTGATTAGTTATTTATTGCTAACTTTCGTTCAATATTTTTTTATTCAAAAAAAAAAAAGCCAATAACATTGACGTAATAGGATAAAAAAAGAATGTATGGTTTTCTTTAAAAGAAGAGAAGGAAAAAACAGTATTACGGAAGATAAACCGCAATCGTATGTTTATAAATCAAACGAAAAAAAAAATTTTTACTCTTTAGATGCGGAAGATCAGCCAGATAAAGATAAGAGGGGGAAAAAGATAAGAAAGTTTCAAATAAGTGTGATGTCTGTCGCACACACACAGTGATGCACAAATTTTCTCCACATTATTCAATCAAATGGCAAATCAGTGAAACCAATTTATGCATAATTTTTTGTTTTCTACTACTTTATAACATTAGGATAGTTCCAGTATATCATTCCACTAGTATATTGCTTTTTTTGATGTTTAGTCATGACGATTTTATTCGTGGGGCAGAGACGTAAATTGTTCATATTATTCCCAATAGTAGCTTGTAAATGTTTATGTGTTTAACTTCATACTACTTGGCAAGCTATATAAAGATCTTCTTGGTAATAAAACAAATAATTTTTTTACAATATCCAAATATCCGTTTAAACTGTTACCGATTAGTCAAGATCAAATACCGAAGTAAACAATAGAAAAAGTTAACAAACTCGGAATAATAATTGTCTTTTTATAGAAAAAAGAATCAAAGGTCACACAATCATGTTAAAAAGAAATCATAGAACGTTTGTTATTATTCTGTGTAGTGTGAAGAAACGTTTGCGGGGTGTTTGTTATGTCTATCATTATTGTTTTATGCATGATATTATTATTTAGTGAGAATCCAGATACCCCGCCATTTTAATAAGTATAATAATAATAATGATAATGATACTTTGACGGATACTGTAATACTGTATATAGTTTATTACAGTTTTTTTTTTATTCCCCATAAATTTCGATAAGAAAAATAATATCAGTTACCATGGCTAACTATGGCTACTACAAAAAATAAATCCATATAATGTCAATTATATGATATATGAAGTCAAACACAAACTTCCGGAATAGTTGGTGTGAAAAATCCGAATTATCAACATCCAAAGTTAGGTACTAATGATACTTTGTATTGATTTGTCCATTTATTAATTTGATAAAGCGTACTACGTACCTCCCCAAAAAGCGCATGAACCTATAATTTTCATGATGGTAATGATCGGCTGGTTCCGCAATGAACAAAACTCCGTTTTCGTGAATATACTATTTAATTGACGGCTTGAAACGGTGTTTCGGAACCGGAGAGCAGAATAGCACTTAATATTAGCCATGTTAAAAAAAAAAGAGACTGTTCAACATTATTATTATTTTATATTTTTTACAAAAAGATAAAGAAGATTAAAAATGACCTTGTGAGTTAGATGGATAATCAAAAAAAAAGACAAAAGCTCAATAAATAAATGAATAAAAATCTTATCAATTTATTTCTATAAAATAATAAAGAGGAGAGCTGAAAACCATTTGATAATCTGCTCAAAAAAAAAAAAAGTAAAAAAGTAAACCAATCAGTGAATACTGATAGCGTCTACATATCGGAGTGAATATACATCTTTTGTCTTATCAGTCCGCATATTACTCTTTTTTTTTTCTTATCAACTAATGCCTTTCTTGGTAGATGCAATTTTTTGCTGTGTAAAAAAATTGTGTTAATCCATTTGTTATTTGGACTTTACATTTGTGAACCTCCTTTCCCTTTTTCTCTTGATTTTCTTTTCTTGGCCCTTACGTCCTTGTCCCCCCCCCAAACTTTTTTTTCTATCAAATTTGTATATAAACCCAAAAACATTCTTTTTTTTTAACTTTTTTTTTCTTTACTTCATCTTTTTCTACTTCTTTTTCTTTTATATTACATATTTTTTGATCGTTTCATTTCTATTCTTGATATTTGTTCCAATCTATCATCTAGGCATACATTATAGCATATATAACGTAATTATCATGGATGCAGTTAAACCAGAATATACCATCGACACGGGGAATACGGCATGGATTCTTATGTGTACAACACTTGTATTTCTTATGGTAATGATCTATACTACATAGTAGATAGGAGCAACTCGTTTTAGTAATCTATTTATTAACCAAACATGGATAAATTTACCATTAGACCCCTTCACTAGGTCTCTTCTATGCTGGCCTTGCAAAGGCTAAAAACGCCTTGTCCTTGATGTACGTTACAATGCTTTGTGTTGCTGTAGTATCATTTCAGGTAAATAATAATAATAACTACTACAAATTATTATCTTTCAACGAGCCACCATTAAATATATCTTGTCATCACAGTAACACACGAACTGGGTTTATTTACTTTTTTTTTTTTTTTTTTTTTTTTTTTATCTTTTGATCATATCTATATAGTGGTATTTAATTGGTTATTCACTTACCTTTTCGTCAACCGCCAGCTTTTTCATCGGTGATACGAGTACGTGTTCATTACCTTTATTATTATTTTGATCTAGTAAAAAAAAAAGAACAACTCTACCTGCAATACAGCAATCTTAAACATCACAACAAAGAAAAAACAACAACTTAAAAAAATAATATATCATCTTATTCTAACGAAAAAATATAATTTATTGTTATTATTATTATTAGAAAACTTTTTAATGCGCGGTGTAGGTATTGCACCTGCTTTTGAAGGTCAAACAATTCCTGCCATGGTATACATGCTTTTCCAAGGTATGTTTGCATGTTTAACACCTGCTCTTGCTTTTGGTGCTGCTGCAGAACGTATGTCTCTTGGCCCGACTATTATCTTTATCTTTGTATGGACTACACTTGTATATGACATCATTACGTGTTGGGTCTGGAATCCAAGTGGCTGGCTTGCTAAGATGGGTGCTATGGACTTTGCAGGTGGTGCTACTGTTCACGCTTCATCTGGTTTAGCTGCTGCTGCTTATGCTTTGGCACTTGGCAAACGTCGCGATTTTCATGAAAGAAACACGACACCCCATAATGCATCCTTTGTATATATCGGTCTCGCCATGCTTTGGTTCGGTTGGTTTGCATTTAATGCTGGCAGTGGCCTTGCTGCTGATGCTAGAGCTGCAAACTCGCTGGTTTGTACTCATTTAGCTGCATGTGTTGGTGCTGTAGTCTGGGTCATTATTGACTGGATCTACACTCGTAAATGGAGTGTTGTTGGCTTATGTACTGGTGTTGTCGCTGGCTTGGCTACTGTGACTCCTGGTTCTGGCTTTGTTTCACCCGCTTCTTCATTATTATTTGGTTTACTCGGTTCCATCGCATGTAACTATGCTGTCCGATACAAGCACAAGTGCGGTTTCGATGACGCCCTGGATGTTTTCACTGTCCATTACATTGGCAGTGTTGTTGGTTTAATTTTGACTGGTATTTTTGCTGAACGTTACATTATTAGTTTGGGTCAGCCTGAAGGCACACCTCTTGAAGATATTCAGATCGGTGGTTGGCTTGACGGCCATTGGATGCAAGTTCCCATCCAATTGGCTATGATTGTCAGCGTTTCTACTTGGGCTTTCGTGGTCACCTATTTAATCTTAGTTGTGTTGAACATGTTCCCACAAATGAAGATTCGTCTTGATGAACCTGATGAAGTCACCGGTACCGATTGGGCTCAAATGGGTGAACGTGCTTATGGTTATATTGAATGGGAAGAAGAAATGATTCGTATCGCAAGTCGACATCCTAACGATCAAGAAACTGAAGAACAACTTAGTGCAAAGAAATCAACACTTCGCAATTTGAGACGATTTTTGATGATTAATGACCGTTCAACAACTGTGAATGGAGTTCCTACGTTGGTGGAAGAATCTGTCATGGATTATGGTCAACAAAAAGATATTCGTATGGGAAAGATACAACAACCCAGTAATAAATTAAAGACGACAACAACAACAACAGTAACAACACATACAACAAATTTACAACGACCTGCAAGTGTATGTACTCAACAGTCTATACAACATCCACCGTCCATTGAGGAAATTACACCTGAACAAGTTGGTCAAAGTAGTAGTAACACTCTTGCCAATAGTAGTGGTAGCAGTGCTTCTGAATCTGATCAAAAGCAAAAGAACAGGTTATAATATACTTTTATTAACATTGTCGATCGTACAAATACAAAAACAAATATCCTTTTCATCATTCTTCTTTTTTCTGTATCGTTATTTTCTTCCTATTACTACTACTACTACTACTATTACTACCATTACTACCGACTATTATTATTATTTACACATACATATGCATATCTTCATTTATAACATATCTTTATCATTTTTTTTTATATTCTTCATCTCTCCAATGTAAATTATTTTTCGTTCCTCTATTTTTGTAACAGTTTTTATTTTTTGATTATATCTTCCCATTATATATAAAGTCATCTTACAGGGAAAATAAAAGAATTATATACATATATATATATATAAATTATAAACATCATCATTGTTAGCCAATTTTTGAACAAAAATAATAAGAATTTTCATTCCTCAAAATGTTTTTACTTTTGGCCAACAAAAAAAAAATAATCTCATTCTCCTCACCGCCCCTTTTGTTCCCTTATTTTCTTCCCCTTTTCTTTAACCCCTTATTATTCTCTCGTTTTTTTTTTACATTAATTGTATTATGAGTGATGCTAGAACATGGTGGCATCATAATCGCTACTCACAATATTATTCACCATCACAGCAACTATCAGCATGGAAATCCCTAGATACAAATAATAATAATGATAATAGTGTCAATAATATAATTAATCACTCCTCTTATAATCCGTCACCATGGTTAACAGTTCCTGTAACTGTTACTTTAACTGACATTGTATATACAACAACCCAGGGAACAACTACATTCACTACTACACCTGATGATGTATATGACCCTAATAATATTAATAATAACGATTATAATAGTAACAGCAGCAGTAGTAGTAACGACGAATTTTCACACCATTTGCATCAATTACTGCCAGCATTAGGGCTGTTTGCCGTGATTGGATTGCTTGCAATACTTGTATTACTTGGATATATGGGATATCGCTTTTATAAATCAAGTAATAACGACAGCAGACGACATCAACAACGACTACGCAATAATAACAATTGGCCTTCTTACTCTTCAGAGGGGGAAGAAGATGTAGGAGGAAGAAGGGGAGAAAGAGATCTTGAGCCAATGGTATTTGAAAACTCGGCTAGTGAATTAAAGGCGCATTATGCACCACCATGGCCAATGCATCAACAAAAACGTCCTATGGGTGCTATACTGGATTCACCAATAGAAAATAGTGGAAAACCCATATCAACAACTTTTATACCCATTCATAAATCCCCTTTAACTCTGGTACCAAGAATGGAAGTATGGCAAGATCCACAACGGAGAAGAGGAGTGGATGAATTAGATCTATGGGAAAAGAAACAGCAGCAAAAACACCCTATACATGAAGATCATTCATCAAGATCATCATCAGAAACTATCCAACCCATAAATACGACTACACAATCAACCAGTCATATCGAGATGGCACGTAAAGCATTAGAAAAAAGTCGATTAGAAAACAGTAGCAGTCAATGGTTACGTCCTTTAGGAAGTAAAAGTCTTTAAAAAATGTGGACAAAAAGGTTTTTTTTTTCAGTAGTTTTTGTACCAAGAACAATAACAAAAAAAAAATTATAATTTTTTATTTTTATTTTTGTCCTTGTACTTTTATTTATTCTTTTTTTTTTATAAAATTCTTATTTTTTTTTCAATCAAAACGCGCAAAAAAAAAGGGAAAAAAGGGAAATAAATGAGAAATAATACAACAGCACACAACATTATTTTTAATTCATGGATTGAACCAAGTTGTTAATGAATCTTTCACGATTGCCTTCATCACCACCTTCAATAAAATGTCCAGAAAACTTGCGTGTACGCCAGCCACCAGTTGGGTTAGATAACTTGAAAGGCCAAAGGAAAGTATTAGCTTCTTTGAAATTAGGACCCACAGTAGCAATTTCATGAATTAAATCTTCCATAGATGAAATATTGTATTTGCCTAAAGATTGTTCAATCAATGCGTTATCATGCAAAGCAATGCGTTGTTTATTGATCTTGCCATAACCACGCTTGTAAACTAATTCACGAATAGTTTTCAGGTTGGGTTCACCAAAGGTAACATAAGGCAATACCAATTGTAACATTTCCAAAGTAGCCTTGTTAGCACGAACAAAAACAGCATTGTTAATTTGTAACAAACGGAACAATTGCAAGACTTTACGGGGTTTGGGAGCAATGTTATTAATACCACGGATACGAACAACCAATAATAATTTGGCTTGGGCAGGAACATAGTAACTACCATTAGCCTTGGCTTGGCGTTTTAATTCAATCAATTCACGTTCGGAAGATTGATATTCGCGACGATAAGAAGCAGCACGACGAACAAGTTCACGACGCTTGGTAATACGAGCCTTTATTAATTAAAAAAAACAGTTATTAGTCTTTTGTTTATATTGTATTTGTAACAACCCAATACATAAAACGTCACAAAAATATATATGTAATAGTTATAATAAATCAGACCCGAAAGATGGTTAACTTCTGGCAACATCGCGGTGCAAACGCTAGCCCGAGAAAAAATATGAAAGTTTTCATCCCAATAAAATAATATTACACCAAAAAAAAAAACTCGAAACAATTAATTTACCTTACGAGATTGAATTTTTGCTTCAGTTGCCTTTGCTTCAGCAGATGCATCCGATTTTTCTTTTTTTAATAAAGTTTCGGGTAAAAGCACTTGTTGAGCAGTAGGAACAGAGCTAAGAACGAAGAGAAAAAGGGGTTGATTTTTTTTTTGCAAAAAGTGGTCAACAAACTTGGAAAATAACATGAAATAATGTAATGTGTGTGTGTTGTATAAAAAAAGGTTCTTGTCAAATCCATGGTAAAAACTTTTTTAAAAAAAGTTTCCAAGGTGCAGAAGACCAAAGATAGATTTAAGGAGAAAAAAGAAAAAACTTGAAAAGCATTTCTCTTTACTCCCATCACTTTCCAATTGAATTCATAAGATATTAATCACAACCTCAATCCTGATAGCAGGTAAAAAGAGAAGGAAAAAGGAATATCAAAAGGAAAAACAGTGTATCATATATATAATACAACCCCTACTAGGTTTCATATTTTTTTTTTTGTACATGTATATTATCTTAAAAGAATGTTAATATAAGGAACTTACTATGATACCATTTTGTATTGTTTAAGTAATGATTTAATGTAAAAAGGTAAACAGGAAAGAGAAAGTAACAAAGATTGCTAAAAAAATTTTCTTTAAAAGACTCAGAAAAAAGTACTCAGCCACTATTAGCTTGTCACTTACGGACTCTGTAATCATCAAAAGCAAAAATCTCAACTCATCATTATTCACCATTTGTGTATAGAAAGAATAGAATTAGAAAAATTAAAATATGAGGTTAAAATAAGCTAAATAGAAAAAAGAAAAATGGAAACACGTTAGCCAAAAAATTCGGTTTCATTAAATAATTAAACATGAACGCTTAAGATCGATTGGTTATGATTATCGTTATTATCACATAGTACGAAACCATTTTCGTTTCTCTTCTTTCTGCATGAAATTCTTTCGCAAAGCTGCGGAAACAAACCTATAATTGTATCTGTGATATTTCACTAGTGCATGTGTAATTTTTTTTTTATATTTATAACTTATAATATGAGTACTTCTCAACGGCAAAGTAGTCAAGGCTCTTCTGGTAAATAAATATTATTACCGTCACTTAATATGTATTAGTCAAATAAATTAAATAAATAAATGAAATAGGCGACCATTCCGTTAGGAGACCTCAGCGAAAAAAGAGACAAGCATCATTAAACCATCTCCTCAATTTTTCACTTCCTGATCGACATGACGATTTTGACTCTTACAGTGAGAATCATATATATCACGACGATCCTTTTAGTACCAATTTAACTACATATAAACCTTATCGAAAAGAACATTACGTTAATGCAAAGTAAATTTTTTATCTGTGAAAAAAGAAACATAGAGAAAGAAAGAAAAGACGAACAAAAAAAAACACTTATATATTTGCTATTACTATCTAGTTTCCGATTTTTATTGGATCCAACTGGAGACTATTCGCTTCATTTGGATGATCCAGACGCTTGTTTTGATTGGAATTTAATTGAACAAGTATTAGTGTATTCAACTCAAGTACCAGCATGTCCTATTTGTCTTGATACACCAATCGCACCAAGAATTGCACAGTGCGGACATATCTTTTGCTTATCTTGTATATTGCATAGTTTTCATGAAAATGGTCGAATATGTCCTATTTGTTCGGATCCTACTACAGTACGTGAATTACGACCTATCCAAATTTTACAGTGTAAGAAATACAAGGTTGGTGATGATATCGATTTATGCTTGATGCGTCGGGAACCTAATAGTATGCATCCATTACCTGTTAACGACAACAAGAAGACCACAAACACAAATGGAATGATACCACATGATACGACAGAATTATTACCTTATGCTCGATTTATGCTTGCTTCATCGGATACCCTACAATTGACTCGTGAAAGAGATACAGCTGATCTAATGGCAAGCATCGAAGCATGTCAACAAGAAGAAAATAGTGATGCTGAGTTAGCACATTTGTTAACTGGTCTGGAATTGCTAAGTAACGGAAATGATCATCATAAAGGAAAGCCACAACTGCAACGACAATATTCGAACCGAAACCACAATAATCATAATCATTGTCAGGGAAATGAACGACAGTGCTATTATTTCTATCAAGCACGAGATGGTCAATGGATATTTCCAGGAACACGTACACTTCGGATCCTGTTACAAGCGTTTGGAGACTATGCTAATTTTCCACCAGAAATCGTGAATGCGACTCTGATTCATGTGGAAGAACAATTGTTGACTGAGGACCGAAGAAAACGATATAAATTTTTGGGTCATGTACCAATTGGATGCAATATATCATGGATTGAAATCGATCTGAAAGGGATTGTACCTGATGAACTACTTATCATTGCATCTTCATCATCCTCACAAGAACAACTGAATTCTGGTACGTAAATGTAAAAAAAGCATAGCTTCATCTGATACGACAAAAAAAAAGGTGTGTTTCAGTGTGATAACTCTATGTTTTATATAACATCAATAACAAATTAATAGTGGAGGAAAGGGAGAGGAAGGAAAATGATGATGACGGAGAAGAAGAAGAAGAAGAAGAAGAAGAAGAAAAGAATTATCAGTATTTAGATAGAAATTATGATAATGAAAAAGAAGAAAATAGACAGGACTTATTATCATTATCAATGAAGGAAGAATGGTCGGATGAAGAAGAAATGTTAGAATACGTATTGAAATTATCCACAGTTCATCAATAGCATGGTTAACATCGTATTCTAAAATTTCACATAATAAATTGTTATATTTTTAAGTGTAGCATAACAACTATAATAACTGTATTTTCATATTAATAACTTGAAGTGTTTGGAGCATATATAATATTAATCTATACTCTATGGATATACTATTACAAGCAAAAAGACTATTACAATAGCACTGAAACTTTTAAACGTATTCAAATTGCCCCAAAATAATAAATAACAATAGAGGATAAATAAGATATACATTAAGGTTATGAAAAAGAAAACCTGTTGTAAGCTCATATGTAATTTACAACGTCTGTGGGTTAGTTCCCTAAATATTAATAATGTTAATTAGTCAATAAAAAAAGAGTTTTGCTGAGTCAAATAAAGAAACTATTCATGCGTGGTGGAGTTGGATGATGAGTAAATGTAATTAGAATGTTCCGAAAAGGGTTGTTATAATATGACGTATGTTTCTATTTTATGAGCCAAAAGCCCAAGTATTCATATTCATTTTTCTGGCTACGCATAATTTTCTAACTTTCCCTTTCTTCTTTTAACTCTCTTTTTTCTTTAATAACCCATGACTTCACTAGATGCACTCGATGATAATCAAAAAGAGCTATTAGATCAATTTCAGGTACGCCATTTATATGCAGGGTACTCAATTCTAACATCCCTTGTCAATAACACTTATCCTTCGTCACTACTTATTAATATGCAATGTAATCTTAAAACGACAAACTCTGTAATATATTTAGGCTGTGACGCAGTCGGATGATTTGGAGGCTTCGATAAGCAGACTAGATCATTACAATTGGAACTTGGAGGTAAAATGTCTTTTTCTTTTTTTCTTTTTTTTTTTTACTTGTTGTAGGGTTGTTTTCTAAAAGAATGTCAGTGTTTAATCGAAGGTAGCTGAAATAAATTGAAATTATATATGATAGAGAGCCGTTGGAAGTGTATATGAAGCCAATAATTCACATGATACAGCTCGCGAAAAATTAGAACAAGAAGTCGCGTCAAGCACTTCATCAGGACAACCTAATGCTGATAATAAATATAAGGATGGAAATAGTAGTAGTAATACTAATAGTAATCAAGCAGCACCTTCCTCGTCGTCCTCGTCCTCGTCTTCGTCTTCATCGTCACCTAGACAACCTACTCCTTTTTCCACAGCAACGACCAATAATACTACAAGGCCACGACCTTTTCGATTGGGGTTATTCTCATTATTGACTTGGCCATTCGGTATTGCTTGGAACATTACGTGGGCTATTTTATCTTTTGCTTGTAAGTTGATAAGAATACATATATATATAATTTTTTACTTTTGGTTGGAAGTCCAAAATAAAATGCATTCATTTCTTTTTAAAACATAAATATATAATATAGCACGTCTTTTATCTCGACCTTCAATTACAAGTCATTCACAATCACAGCAACCACAACAAAGACAGGATCCACGTACTGTTGCAGCTCGCTTTTTACGCGAATATGAAATCAAATATGGTGAAACTCATCTTGACTTTTATCAAGGAGGATATTCACAAGCATTGGAAAATGCTCGCAGAGATTTAAAATTTTTGCTTGTTGTATTACAAAGTGATGAGCATGACGATACGGAACAATTTTGTCGGTAAAGCATCTTATGCACTTTTTTTTTGTGCTTGTCGTAGATTATTTAACTGATATATGATTTTTTTATTAATAGGGAAACGCTAAGCTCAGAAGAACTAGTGGAATATATGCGTGAAAAGAACGTTCTTGTATGGGGTGGTAATGTGCGTGAATCTGAAGCTTTCCAAGGTAACAATCCATTATTATTATTGAGAGACTGAGATAGTAACCCAAAAAATTCTCGGAAACTAAATCCTATTTTTATTAACGATACGATAGTGAGCAGTACGCTGCAAGCAACCACATATCCATTTATGGCTATTATCACTTTGCAATCCGGGTCCAGGTCATCTTCAGGCTCATTAAAAATGTCAGTTGTTGATAGAATCGAAGGACCCGCTTCTCCAGAAACTGTAATTCACCGTTGTGATATTGTGATGCAACGTCATGGGCAAACATTGAATCGAATGCGTATGGAAAGAGATCAGCGTGAAATGGAACGTCGTCTGCGACAAGAACAAGATCAAGCTTATCGTGAAAGTTTGAAAGCAGATCAAGAAAAGGAAAGACAAGCACGGTTGGAAAGAGAAGCCCAAGCCAAAAAAGAAGAAGAAGCAAAGCGTGCAGAGCAAGAAAAGTTGGTATATGCCGAAAAACGAAAGCAGTATATTCGATATCTATGCGATAAATTACCTACAGAAGAGCCTACAGAAGGTACTGTGGCCAAATTGAGCTTTAGATTGGCGGATGGTGAACGGGTCATTCGCAAGTTTAAGGGTGATCTACCATTAGAGGTAAAGTTATAATAACATACGTATGTATGAATATAAATACATATACATATAAATGATTAACTAAATGTTTTATTTATTAATTAGGCACTGTATGAATTTGTGGAAGCATACCCGTTGCTTAAATCGGGTGAGGATGTTGGGGATAATGAAAAACCGACAGATTATAAACACAAGTTCAATTTCACCATTATTTCCCCATATCCACGTACTGTGTATGAGCCAAGTACAACAAAAACCTTGGAAGAGGAAAAAAGCTTATGGCCAAGCGCAACTTTGATTGTTGATGCTGGTGATGACGACGACGATGAAGATAACGAGTAGTAGATAATAAAAGAAACAAAGAAAATATATAAATACATATGTTTTATTTTAGTTTTATTAGTATTACTCTTTACATGTATATACGGATGTGTGTATTACAAAATGATGTACTAACTCTTGGGAGGAAACAGAAAAAAATTGAATAGGTTTTATAATATACGTAACTTAAGAAATGAATTTATTTATTTTATGATGAACAAAAGAAAAACAGCGAAAAACAGACAAAATCTTTGAATAAATTAAAAAGGAGAGACAAGGATAGAAATTCGTTTTTGTGTATATATGTGGAAGTGTATATGTAAATGGAAATAAATATATAGCGAGAAGATAAGAATGTATATATAAAATTATCAAATAACTCAATATTTATTGAGCAGGTGGAGCGGCATCTTCAAATTCTTCTTCAGCAACCATTGCTGCTGAGCTGACAGGGCTCAAGACTTCAATGATTTCAGCAAGAGCAGGCATGTTATTGAGGAAAGAAAGCAATGGGATATCAAGGGAGACTATCACATAATAGAATCGTAAGTAAATTTGTATATAAAAACAAGTTCAAATAAAGAATAAAGATAAAATATACGACTTACACAAAGCGCTGTGTTCAGTAGCGACTGCTGTGGTGGTGGCTTCAACTGTGGCCCAGGAAGTAGATGTTGATACATAACCATCATAAACATTGACATAGGTGGTGCTGGGCTTAATAACAGTTTCAGTGCTGTAGGGTTCACGTTTCTTCAACATTCTATCAGGTCATTATACATATATACAGGTAAGAAAAATTTGTGCAATTAAAGTCGCCGTGTAGCGAATAAAAGAAATAAAATATAATGGTATTTACTCAGCGTGACCTGCAGGACTGGCAGCGGCAATGCTGGCACCGGCAATAAGAGCAATTGAAACGAACTTCATTTTTGATTATTAGTAAAGAGAAGAGAGTGGTAAAGAAGAGAGCTAGTGAGGGTATTGATAATTTCTTAAATTGATCATCAAAAAGCCAGCTTTTATAGTCTTGGGATCATGGTCAGCCATATTTTTTTTTTTGGTGAAACAATTTATAGGAATGTCTTTAATATATTGTATATCTAATACAAAGACATTCATTTTTCCTACATACCATATCAATAAAGTGGATCAATTTACAACGACTAGATCAAAACCAAAATTTCCGACTGTGTTTGTTTGAGGTGACAGTCTGAGTATTACTATGCAAAGTTTAATTTTTGACTAGCTAAACAGAAATAATGTTATGTGTGAGAGAAAAGATTTAATTTTTTTAGACACCACATACTCTCTATTAAACCGTGATAATATGGAATGACAACAGTAGCGAGCTATTGATATACCTATAGTACATATATAGAAAAGCATGATCTTATATTTTCTTTATTATTATATTTTCACCAAGTCGTAACATATATTCATACATAAAAATTTAAAACAATTCAGATCTCAATAGCTCAGCAACTACCCAACAGTTCAAACTGTTCCCAAGCAATCGATATCGTTGCATCAAGGTGATAGAGTCAGGAAATTCCAGATGTGGTAAACAATGGGGAGGAGTAAATGGCCTTGGTTTCGTTAAAGATGAATGATTAGGTTTCAACTGATACTCAGGCATTGGAAACGCATGTAAACGAGAAATCTCTTTCGGTGTAAGAAATCGTAGCCCAAGTTCTAATAGCGATTTTGGATTGCTCCAGTCGTATTCTACACGCTAATTACAATATCATATATGTATTTTTTTTTGTTCAATAGTCTATCCCCCATTTTTTTTTTATTTTTCCTTGAATCTTTTTTTTTTTCAATGGTATGTACAAAAGTAATAAAAAACTTACGTCTAAGTGTTGTATTTGTAATAATGAACCACTAGTTTGTAAATGATGAGATCCATATGCCTGAGAGTAATAGTAACAATAATAACACATGTTAGCGTTCAAAATAGTAAGTTACCAATATTTCAGCTTAGAATATTAAATCATCCATATGTTTTTTTTTTACCTTTGTTATGCATGAGGTTCGATGGTCATTAGGGCGAACAATATCTGATAAGATTATTATTATTGAACACTGTTAATAGATGCGTACTAGTACACTCGCAACCACCAAAATTTTTTATCATTAAGAAATTAAAACAGATTAATATACCAAATCGAAACTTGTGTCGTTTCACAATATCCTTTTCAGGTACTCGATATTGCAAATCATCATTGGCTGTATTTTCAATAAATTGGCATAATTCAGGTACTTCAAATTGGTATTCATCGTTAAATGGCCATTTGGTATGTATTTGTCCCTCAGCTGCTGTTGTTGATTCTTCGTCTTTTTGCTGCGAATCAAAACAACGGCGCGCCATCATATAATATCGTAAACGATGATTAGGAATACCGAATTGAATAGGTGATAATAAGCATTCTTTTACTTGGTAATTCATTTCATGAAGCTGTTGGACAAGTTTTTCTCTTGATTGAGATTCCTACCAGAAAGAATTAATAATAATAATTAGTAGAAGGATTCAGTTTGATATGGTTTACTTTGTTGAAAAAGAATTGTTAACATAATATTTTAGGGAAGGGGATTACCTCGAAATTCTTGACATTTTCTAAGAATAAATAATTAGGTGGATTTTCGAGTCTTGGTAGCAAATTGATTAAATGAACTAACGCTTGCGCTCTTGGATCGTCAATATCCTTCATGTTTCCCCCTTGAGTATACGGCTATTTTTTTTAATATACATGAATAAAATTTTCGAATTTTCCCCCTTCCCTTTCGCTCTCCTTTATTTTATTTACCTGACATGGTGGACTTAATAACCAACAATCAGCTTTATATCTACAAAAATAAATAAATAAAAATGAAAACACATTTTTATTTTATAATCATAGTTTTTTTTTTCCCATACTTTTCAATGTCTTTTGCTGTCAGTCGTTCGATCGTTTTCTATAATACAAACGTGTATATTCTCATAAGTAACGAGCTGAAAAACAG
This sequence comes from Circinella umbellata, assembly GCA_025093555.1. Classification (NCBI taxonomy): domain Eukaryota; kingdom Fungi; phylum Mucoromycota; class Mucoromycetes; order Mucorales; family Lichtheimiaceae; genus Circinella; species Circinella umbellata. Next base: position 123,963 of record JAIWNF010000063.1, read on the forward strand.
AAAACATGTATTTTGTGATATTTATATAATTCTTTACGTTGGAAGGCGCATGCCCAAAATTATGTTCATAAACTTGATTTGCAATCATGTTGACGTCGAATGCACATACAACTTTGGCTGAAATCTCGGCAATATTTAAAGCATAATGCTTCATTGGTTATTATTATATCATTAGTTTAAAACTTGCAAGAATCGTTTATTTTATTATTGTGACAAAAAAAAAAAACAAAATATTTTTCATATACTATACCAAACCACCAATCCCACTGAAGAATTCTAGACACCTGATCGGATCGCTCATTTTGATATATGTATCGTTTGATCTATGAAGTTTAGAGGGAGATAAAAAGAAAAAAATATGTGTCAAGCGGAGCATAACTATTTAGATATAAGCAATTTTTTACAAGCAATATTATCTTTTCTTGTGTATAAAATACTTCAGAAATATGATAACGCAAATGTTGGTCGATCAATGTTTATTAAAAGGAGCTTTTGCTCAACTTATACTTTTTGGCATGTAGCTATACATTATCAAATCCACTAAATGATACCTGTTTCCATGGTGATGACATTCTTCAATGATTGGGTAACTCCTACTTTCATGGAAAACACTGGATATATATATTTGTATATATTGTAACTGGAAGATACGGCTGTTCGTTTATGATACGTACGTAACTTGTTAAATAAAAAAACAAGATTAAATAATAAAACTAACGTTTTTTTATATCATATGACATACTTAGGACAGCAGCATATTTAGCGACTCTTATGATATAATATGCAGCTTTTGTAATTTACTTGGTGCGCCACACAAAATAATATTAAGTTACCCACGCACGAGCCAATTTTTGTATCTGACATTTCTATTTAATCAACATTTCAGTATCACACCAATATTGGATTAACAACATGTCAACATATATATATATATATATAAATCGAGTATAAAGCTGACCCTACGTAAAACCATTTATATTGATACACGAAGCAATTTAATTAAATTTACTTGTTCTTCACCACTGTTATAAACAGGGGTGTTAGTTAATGAATATATGCCACCCATCTTCAAAGAATTATCAAATGAATGTAGGAAACATACTCAATATCCATGTTGGCTGCGAAAAAGAAAACCTGAACTGATTTATTTTCTTATACGTACGTAATAAACACTTTACTGATACTTGCTGCATTGTGAGTACAATTACATAAATACAAAGTTTAGATTTGTTTATGTACGTACGTACTGCATACATATACGTAGTATTTAGCTATCAACTTTATGTAGTAAATGTGCTATGTGGTGCCCTTTTTCTTTTTCATAAAGTTTGCATCGCATTCTACTAGGTAGTTTTATATACTATAGAATTGAAAGTTAAGAACAGCTGTCTCTTTCAAAATAAGTCCTAATAAAAAAAAGTGTCAAATAACACGGCGGTACCATTTTTGTGTAACTGTTAGCAAGCATAATGAATTTTAACATTCATCATGTATATAAATATACCAACTACAATATGGCAATTTAATATATCTAGGAAACTATATAAAGCTCTCCTTAAAAATAATAAGTCTGGTTACCACCTGATGATTTACATTGATTTCTGTACTATGTATGTATTATATTAAACAGAGCCAGAAAGTCGTATTGTTGGTTATATATACCATAAGTGTTTATTTTTTTTTCTTCTCCCCCCTTAATCTTTATTGTCAGTCATATGTATAACACTGTGATATAACTAATAAAGGAATAAAAATAGATCACCATGTTTCAAACATGTATCTTCATCTTCGCATACATGTGTTTCATTTTAAAAGAGGATAATACGGAAAAAATAATTTTTTCTGCATACTTTTCTTTCTTACATATTCCGTTTTGCTGCTGTTATTATTGCTTTAGACGTATACATGTAAGAGCAGAACTATTTTATACTAACTATTTATATGTATAATACCATAAATAAATTACGTCAAATGGATATCACTACTGCAAAATAATCAAATAAAAAATCATATATGGTATAGTTGACGAACATAGGTATATCTGATTGATTAACATAACAATAATACCAACCAAATCGGATGAAATAAATTCGGTGCCAGAAAAAAAAAAGGGATCCGGATCATGTAACAAGTATAGCAAATAGGAAGCATCATGTAATCTCCTTATACGTCGAGTTTCGAATTCAATTACATTTAGTTTACCTTAAGTTGACAGGTATATTATCAAAGGGAAGTATACAGTGCTTATACAGCTACTGCAGCTACTAGTATCAGTATCAATCGCGTTAAATCCAAACCAAAGGCAACAAAAGGGAAGCTATGTTATATTTGGTAAAAGAAAAAGATCATTGCCTTTAAGTCGAAATCTCTTTCTTAGCGCAGAGAACAATGATTTTTTTGTTTTAACTATATTTTATTAAGATCGGATATACATTAGAAAAAGACACTAAAACATTAATTTCCCCGTTCATCCGTTTTAATTTTATTGTACAAAAAAATATGATCTTCTACATCACAAGCTAGGAAAAACCAATGTATAATAGATATTTTGTTTAATGAAAAGCAGTATATATACGTATACAAATAATGAATATTAGTTAGGATAATGAAATGATGCACATAGATTGGTAATAACCATAACAAAGACAAAATAATAATAATAATAACAGCAATCCATTTCACTGCGAAACAAGAAAAAACACACTATACCTTTCTTTGTCAATCTTCCTCGTTGTAACACAGTTGATGGCTGATACTGATACTGTCCTAATTTTTTTTTCTTGCTTCGCCCCTCTTCTCTCCTTATTTTTTATTATTATTATTTTTCTTCCTTTCTTTTTTCTTTTCTTTTCTTTTCTTCATTAATAATAGTAATATTAACTTAATAATCCCCTCACACTCTTTTATATATATTTTAAAGAAAATCTTCTATAAATCCCTTTAATCACAACAAATAATAGTAGTAACAACAAACCGAGAGGAAAAAAAGCAAACAGTCCGAGATAAGAAAAACTAATTATATTTAATAATGTCGCTCGCAACGACAGCACCAACTTACAATGACGATGTTTCTTCCATTGGAAAATCTCGTCGATTATATGCTGACTATCCAAGTGCAGTTTCTATACCACCTATGGCTGCCATGAACAATTATTCTCGAACCACCATTACGACCACCTCCACAACAACCGAATCTCCCATTGACTTATCACCACCCTCAACACCTATTCCCAGACCTACTATTACTACGTACGAACATAAAAAACCTTCTTTTGTTAGTGAAGCAGAAACTGAGCCGATTCCTTCTTCTCCTTGCGATAACGATATACGATTACCAAAGCGTTATTCGACAAGCCAAAGCTTTACAATAGCAACAACAGCAAAAAAATCTAATAAACCACCAGTAACTCGATATCATACCGATATGGATAGTATAGCTTCTTCTTCAGATGAAGCATTTCAGCGAGAATTATCGGCACGTCGTAAAGCTTTCCGTCGATTATCGCGTAATATTAATATTAATAATAATAATAATAATGAAACAGATGATGAGGACCGGGTATTGATTGGTACCCGAGTATCTGAAGGTCATCAAAATTATGTACTCATGTATAATATGCTTACGGGAATCCGGATTGCGGTAGGGCGTGTATCTGCCAAACGAGATCGACCCTTGACGGACCATGATTTTCTGGCTGCTCATAAGCTTGTTTTTGATGTGTAACTATAAAATCAATAATTCATTTATTTTGTTTTATTTATTTTTATTCAAAATAATCTATTCATTTATTAATATAAATTATGCTTTATCTTTCATTTTTTGTAGTACTGGTGATGAATTGACCCCAGGAGCAAAATATGATTTCAAATTCAAAGATTATGCACCTTGGGTTTTTCGAAATCTCCGTAAGCAGTTTAAGATTGATCCCGCAGATTATTTGGTATGCTAATGTTTGTTGTAGATCATTTCATCTAAAAATACAGATGCTATATGGAAAAGGGGTTGAGGGAAGGGGATGGGAGAGTTAATGACGTGAATTAGACAGATAATAGATTGAAAGCGATAGTTGATTGTTTTACATATTTGAAGAAGTAGAATATTATTAATTTAAGCATATATACATATATATATATTCTGTAGATCTCTTTAACAAGCAAATATATCCTTTCTGAACTCGGTTCACCGGGCAAAAGTGGCAGTTTCTTTTATTATTCACGTGATTATCGTTTTATCATCAAAACCATCCATCATTCTGAGCATAAATATCTTCGTAAAATACTTTCTGAATACCATGAGGTAAAAAAGAATATATGTTTCATTCTTTAGATGAAATGTGATAAAGGGAACGATGGTGATCGTTTATATTTGAGGGGTGTATATGAGGAGACGAAACCAAGGAAAAAATAGAGTTTACAAGAAAAGAATGTTTCGATTGGGAATACTAAATGCAATATTACATGTGTAGCACGTTTCAAATAACCCGGATACATTACTTTGCCGATACTATGGTTTACATCGAGTCAAATTACCGCGTGGTCGTAAAATTCATTTTGTTGTCATGGGCAACGTATTACCGCCACACAACGATATTCATGAAATGTATGACTTAAAGGGGTCTACTTTTGGACGTTTTTTGCCACAAGAAGAAATAGAGAAGAACAAAAATAACGCTGTCATGAAGGATTTAAATTTTGAAAAGAATAACAAAAAATTACAACTGGGTCCCCAAAAGCGTAAAATGTTTATTAGTCAATTAACCCGTGACGCCAGGGTAAATATAAACTACTGGGATAAGGAATATAATACAATTATGTTTATTAACTCAAGAACTTTTTTTATCTTTTATTCTTTCTTGGTGTGTCATCATTAGCTCCTAGTTCACCTCAATATTATGGATTATAGTTTATTGATTGGAATCCATAATATGGTTCGCGGTAACAAAGAAAACATCCGGGATTCCACTCTTCAATTTTTTGAGGTAAGAAAAAAACTTGGCACTTAGCATCATGATCTAAAAAAAGTATTGACAATGTTTATATACATTGATTATTTCAATTAAATCTGATGTAGCCTGATACTAAACGCGCTGAACGCCGTGCATCATTGATGAATCGCCGCCAAAGTAAAGCTCAAGTATACCGTAAAGCCATTGCACAAACCAACCCTGACCGATTAGATGCATCTGAACTTCCAGATGAACCACTTGAAGAGTAAGCAAGTTTATATTTTTTGTTTGACACTTATCATCACGAGTTGCAAGCGTAAGGAAAAATAAGAAAGATTAATTGGGACTTTTTTTTTTCTTATTTCGTAGACGACGAAACTGTATATTTTACTCGGATGATGGTGGGTTCCGAGCAACTGATGAAAATGATCGACCCACATCAGTACTTTATTATCTCGGTGTGATTGACATCCTCACCCCATATGATACCAAGAAAAAATCTGAGCACTTTTTCAAGAGTATGACTCAGGATAAGCATGCAATTTCCTCTGTTAAACCATCTGAATATGGTGATCGATTTATGGGATTCATGGCTAATGCAATTGAACATAACCAAGATATTCCTCATGATTATCAACTTAGCACGTCATCACTTAATACACAATAATAGAAAAAAGAAATAAACACATACAAAACATTGCATAAATAAATAAACTGCTTCATCAGTCCTTTTTATGACTAATATAATAATAACATTTAATTATATTAATGGCTATTTAACAATGAATATAATTAACTCCAAATATTTTAGATATGCAGGGGTTGTTGACAAGGGGGGGAAAAAGAAAGGAAAAAGTGAAAACCATAGTACCCTCAACGTTTGTTTTTAAATTCCACACTGATGCGTGGTAATAATTGCAAATGATGCCATTAAGTATAATAAAATAAACCTGCACAAAAGTGGACATCACACATCCACCATATATAAACAACTGCGTACCATAACACCGGAACACGTTATATTAATTGAACATAGACAAATCAATAAGTAGAGAGAAAAATACAAAATATACAAGACATACAAAACTTCTTTATTTCAAAGTATCATAATTACGTATAAATATTCAGTAAATGCATACACGGCGAAATAAAAAAGAAAGCTACAGTAATGGGATCTATTTGGTCTATTTTAAATGCCCCATTGTCGATTCAAGAAACTAACGGTTTGATCCAAAATAGAGTCAACAGTAGGACCAGATGTAGCAATGCCCATGAAACCATGAATGGTCCCAATAGCACGTACACTTGTTACAGGAACGCCGGCTTCAACCAATCTTCTAACATAAGCTTCACCTTCATCTCTTAATACATCAGCTTCAGCAGTAACAATCAATGCTGGAGCAATACCCTGTAGTTCTTCAACAGATGCATGCAAGGGGGCTGCTGTAGTAGCTAAACCATCCTTTTCATCCTTAAGATAGTGGCTCCAAAAATACTTCAAATTTGCTTTTGAGAGCATGTAACCATTAGCAAATTGGTTTACCGAAGCAGAGTTACATTGACTATCAACAGAGGGATAGTACAGTACTTGTGCTTTTATTCTTGGCTGTTTATCACCGCGACGTTGCTTTTCGATTACTTTAAATAAATATGAAAACATTATTAGCTTAAAAAGGTTTACAAATAAAAAAGACTAGTACTATTACTACTATTATTATTGTTATTATTATTAGTTATACATACTTGATAGGGCTGCGCTGAGGGTACCTCCAGCCGAATCGCCAGCTACAGCGATCTTAGTAGAATCCAAATGATGAATGGATGAATCAGTATCGAGTACCCACGTTAAAGCACCATAGGATTCTTCAAGAGCTGTTGGGTATTTAGCTTCAGGACTAAGTGTGTAATTAACGAAGACAACTGCTGCATTACAACGTATCGTGAGCTTGTTGAATAGCAAGTAGAAATCATGAGATTAGCTAGACCCATTTAGTTTATCTTTCACCAAAATATTCTCAACACTTTTAGTATTTTTATGTATACATACTATTGTTCGAAGCCATTGATGAGAATTAACATCTCCAACTATAAATCCGCCCCCATGACTAAAAAAGTTAATAAAACAAAAAGAATTAGAATCCAGATATTTTCACACAAAATTTCCATTTTTCTATTTTATTTGTTTGCCTTATTTTTACTCATAGAAAAGGTTTCGAAACGATATACTATCATATATTACTTACAAGAAAAGAATGACTGGTAAAAGTTCTTTATCATCAATATGTGCTGGACGTGTGATTGTCAATTTGATACCATTTTTTATTACTTTTTCGCATTCTATAACGAGTTTGAACAATATTTGTAATTCTTTGCTTGGTGGCGATGCTGTTAGCTTTTCACGTGCTTGTTGTGGGGTAAGGTGATTTATACCAAGATCCGGACAATGCTCGATAAATTGTTCAAAAAGAGGATGCAGTTTAACAGGGAGTGGGTGAGGCATCCCACTTTAAAGTGTTTAATAAAATACAAAAAGATACGGTATTTTATTTGATTATTGTTTTTTTTTTACGAAAGACTGAATCTTCCTTTTTATGTTTTTCTGCAACTTGGATTCAGGGACAGGGTTACACCGAAAAGAATCATTTTATTGGACCTGCGCCTGCATCCATGATAAATTAAGGCCTGCAAGCGATAATAAATTTTTGTGGCGCAGTATTACATAACACAAATGCGGGGGAAAAACTCATAGAAATTCAGACATGCTGCCGCAGCACCTGTCCAGTTCAAAGTCTTGTAATAAATGTGCAATGGGTAAGTGGTTTGCATTTTACACAGCAGTATTTTGGATCGATTTGCCGGACTAATTAGCATTTGTTTGACCATAACAACCATGGACAGCACACACCTTTGACAAATTGACCTCGTGTTTAATATTTTTAAGCTCTTAGATAACGCACTGTACTTTGTAGTATAACTAAACTCACCAACTACAACTAAGCTTTATATTTATATAGCGTAGTTAGCACCTGTACTTCCCAACAAAGAGCTTTTGTCGTAGTATTTATTTTTTGTTCTTGTTGCACAGCCAAAAATTCATATTAGACGCAAGACATATTTTTTTTTATCAAAAGGAATAACAAACCACCGAAGAAGAGTATTTCTGTAAACAGCAATTAACTGAAAAGTGTCAGCTTTTTTCTACATAAGTACTATATAAAGTTAAGTGAAGCTTTATAAACAACATATTTACGTAATGTTATAAATAAAAAAAATTAGGCTCATGGCAGCACTTGAAATAAATTACAAAACATATTTATTATTCCATTGATTTAGCAAATAAACTAACAGACTAAATAAGATACCTTATCCACTGTTGTATCCAACACATATTATTCATAAAGATAATTACCCTATTTGGACCATGATTTATAAGAACACAGAAGTCCGTCTTTTATAATGATAAAAGATAACAGCTGCGTAGATATATCATATCGTCAACCGCTCAAAGTCTAATCCTAACATCATTAATCTTATATTTATAATTCACACGGCCATGACAAATATAAGTCTTACGTATACACATATCAATATATCCCACTGATAATAAGATTCATATAAATAGAAATAATATTTTATTTTAATAAACTTCAGTTCAATTATTGTTCGTCTGGGTCTCGTTGACTCTTTTATTTCATTAAATTTCTATTGATATAACTTCCACTTAATAATTGAACTACGTAGCAAAATATAACCATGTTCACATCCTGGCGCCGATACCATCACTACAGGAAGAGCAACATGGATTAACTTGTGAACATATGCGTCTCCACCAGCACTCAAAACATCAACTTGTGTAACGGCCAAAAATGTAGATGATGCCATTTTAACTCGCCGATCAACACTTTTAATCGTGTCAATGTACAAATTAGCTGTTGTTTCTTATTTAATGAATATTATTATTCTCACAAACATCTATAGATTTTTTTCATTAGAAGATGCTTACCTCTAGATTGTTTATAGAGTCAACTCCCATAGTTTTCACTGAGAACAGATCGATATTAGTCAAGGAAAGAATGTTTTTTATTTGTGGGTTCCTTCAACGAAATATATTTTCGATAATTAAATTATCGCATAAATTTGCAGATCTAGAAAGACCAAGAAGACGACCAAGAAGACGTAGTGTTATTTCAAAGATTCGCTAATATGTTTACTCAGTTAACTTAGTAATGTACCACTGTATTTTGAAATATCTACTTCTAAGCTTCTTTAAGCAAAAAAGTTACTTACAGTAAGCCCCTGTTAATTTCACGTACTTGATTCCTGGCTATTTTGGGAAATTAACAATGGAATGAAATTATCCGTGGATAATGTTGAAGGCAAAAACCGGTAAAAAGTTTAACAGAAAATAGTATTGTAAAAAAGGTCAATGTATATTTTAGTGGGTGTCTAATATGATTCATATTATTACTGTAGTTAATATTTCTTTGAGGGCTTTTGTAATAAGACCAATCACTGACTAAAAAGTATGTGAATATCATAGATACGCTCAATATTGGTACGTACTATAGTAGAGCTGTCATAGTAACCTTGATTCTCAACTAGATTAGACCGTTGCTGTCTTCTAAACAAACTACTTTGCTTAACTTTTTTTTACCACGGAGAACCAATAAAAGTTTTCCTCAAGTCATGTTTTATAAAACCGCTTATTTTCAAGCTCACAAAATCGTTGTAAAAGTGAAAATAAAGGGGATGTGAAAGTTGGCACTATGTTTTGTAACTATTCCTGGCAAAACAAGTAAATTAACGAAGATTGAAATTAACGGGGTCCTACTGTATGTCATTTTTTACTACTCAGATTGCGTTGATCAAAAACTTTACATAAAATGTTTCTGGTTTGGCACAGGGAAATGGAAAAACAACCTAGTATGGTAACAATGGCAACAACAATCTAAATTGATCATTAAGTGTATGCTGGTGGCGTTTGATAGTCTGAACAAAACCAGGCCTTCCATGCCACATAAGACTTCATTACCATCCGTCCCAACAAGAGTTTGATAGAAAATCATGTACTATAACTGTCGCTTCAAACTTCAACATCCATTCATATGTCAAAAAAAAGCGGTCTTTATTGTAATGGTTCCAGCCCTTCATAGATGTATATAAAGTTAATTATTGAACTTAGTGATCTGGTTCAATGATTCAGTCGCATATTTAACATATAAGTATTAGGAAGAAAATATTAAAAATGCCAAGAGCGTAAATCCTTTAAGCTTTTATCAATGGTGACACTAGTATCGTGTAACTTTGAGTTCTTCAATTATCAAAAAAATGTGATGTACGTATATTTCTTACGTGGCTCGATCGTTCAACACTCGATGCTGTTATACGTACCAGTCCAAAAGTCCTATAGTTTGTAAGTTTATTATTGTGGAAAAGAAACTGATATCAACTGTTAGCAAACTTGTCAACAATTTAAATAATGCTCTTATATATAATAACGTCAGCTGCTATAGTTTACTAATGGGGATAACGTTACTCAACAACCAACATAGTGGAATGCAACCAGCTCTAACTTTTGTTACAAATGCATTCTTTGTGAGACTTTGTCTGGAGCAAATGGTCCGATCAAGAAATTTGCTTTTTTAGCTGCGAAACTGTGACATTTTTTTTAGCATTGTATCGCTCAGTCATGTGGTATACTGGTCAGCATAAAGTTGAAACTTTATTATTGTCTTCAAAGAACAATTAGTTCTTCGGGCAACAGCACAAAATCATTAATGGTATCTATTATTCTGATATTTCTCTACAAATCCAAGCAGCTTTCTAAATACATCATTTCCAATACAACTTTGTTATTTAGCGCTATAAGATATATATTGATATAACGAATTATCCATAGTAGTTGAGATAACTAATCAAACAAAGATAGAGCATTTATTAGTGATAATACGAAATTTGTCAACCATCGAGGTGGCTGAGTAGGACAAACATTCATTTTGAAAAATTCTCGAAACTCACTCCCCCAACAACCTCAATTGACGCGATTTTTGGAAAAAAAAGTGCCACTTGAGTGGCACCCCCTCTTTTTCTTTTGTAATACGTAACAACCTCGTTTTTTATTGTTTTTTTCCTAAAGATTCGCGGCCAAATTATTTTTCACTTTGCGTCTGCTGTAATTTTGAGTTTGCGCTTGATTATTTTCAATTTTGCGCTGTTTATAGTATTTATATACAAGGATTTCCGCGAAGTTGAAAATAATCAGGCGCAAACGTAAAATTACAGCAGACGCAAAGTGAAGAATAATTTGGCCGCGATTCTTTAGGAAAAATACAATATTATGTTTCAGAACTGGGTGTGACAGGAAGGGAAAGGAGCAATGGGTCTAACCCCTACAAAAATAAAAACAAAAACCAACGCACAAACAAAATCAAGGAGGTTTTGTTGATTTAAGGATATATTACTTGAAGAGTGATGATAAGTTGAATGATGTATAAAATAAACAATGATAAATAATAATATTATATTTGGACGCTGATAAAGTGTGGAAAGTAAAGTTAAGTGGCACTCATGATGCTGAAAAATGACGCGCTCTATTTTGTGGTTGTTTATGCGCGGATCAGCTTTTTATGGTCATATCGAAATGTTTAGTGTGGCATATATTAAAAATACTCTGTACGACAATGTGATCCCCAAACCGGAAAGTTTCGGCTTTCTTTTTTATTCTTTTTTTTAGGGGGGACTATCTGGGTATATACTTAACAATAGTAATAATATTCACAACAGCAAAAATTGCTTATTTCTTGGAGAAGGGAGAGGGAGTGAGGAAAGAGGGAAAGCTATTAAAATAATAATATATAAGAGAAGACAGAGAGCTAATATTGAAGAGAATGATGTAAGACAATTATATAAAATGATAAATGAAAGAGGGAATACGTAAAATGCTTTTTTAGGGGGAGACTAATAGTTCGATGAGGGCTAAAATAAAAAAAAATAAAAATAAAAATGGAAAACAGATAACAGATAACATATTTGTATATAATAAAAGTATACTTCAATCTTCCAAACAAACATCGTCGTCTTCATCGAAGTCTAATTCCAACCCGCCTTCTTCTTCAGTGGGAGCATATGGGTGATATTGGTGGTTTTTGGATACAGTTTGAAAAGCTGAAGAAGATATAGCACTGGAAGGTTCTTTCCGGTGCTGTTGATGGCGCCCGATCCATTGTCGTAATATTTTTTTTGCCACCATTTTACCACGTAACCTATCAGCCGAAGCACGTAAGCGCTCATTTTCCATCCGTAACTCTTGCAGTTGTCGTTCTAGGACTGCGTTGTGTTCTGATAAACGACAAATCGTTTGGCGCATATCATTTTGTTGTTGGTTCTTTTTTTGTCGATATTTTGCGGATGCGGCCTTGTTACGCAGGCGACGTTCTTGCAGTGTGAGTGGTGCCATACCATGTAGTTCGTGCAAAAATTCTGGTGATGTTGGAGGTGATATATCTTCAGGAGATGTTGGCGGTGAACCTAACTGTTGCTGTTCTAATTCTCTATCTTGTCCCTGATGCAGTTGTGGTTGCTGTGGTAAATCCTCTTGTTGATGAGTATAATGAAATTTAGAGTCCTGTTTTGTTCGATGATGATAATATTGTTGGTGCGACCCAGGAGAAACTGAGGGAGGAGGTGAAGGTGGAAATATAGGAGCAGTGGTAATAGCAGAAATAGACATAGCAGAATAAGAATGATTACTATTCATTGTTGCAATAAATGAAATAAAAGTAAGATGGAAAAAGAAAGCGGGAGAGCACGGCCTTCAAGAAATACAGGGGGAGTCGAATTGAATGCAGGTTGTTGCTTTTATATATAATAAAGAAAAGCAAGAGCCGATGTCATTATTTGGACTATTTAGTGTATATTTATTAAAGGATAGAACTCATACTGTACAAAAAAGGGTAAATTAAAAACAAATTTCATGACAACCCTTGTTCTTCATGCATATATGTGAAGGGTGTGTACATTTGTGTGTGTGTGTGTATGTGTGTGTGCATCTTTCATCCAAATACAGGTACATTGTGTGACACACTTAAAATAATAATAATAATAATAATAATAAAAACTGATGTTGTCTTTTTTGCTTTTTGGTAGCCGAGGTCCGTACCCTTATAGATCTCATTGATATATTCAGTCCCCCAAAGCGTATAATTTGTACTACTGCAGCACCTTGCAGATGTAATTGTTTCCCTTGATGAGCAAAATTGAATAGGTTTTGAGGTGCATTAATGAAGAGCTGCGACAGTTTTATTCTTTAAATAATAATGTGTACAATTATGTATACAGTTCTGTGTATGTTGGTGGGCGACACTGCCCCCCCCAACAACAAAAAATTCTCCTCGATTGTTTTGATGGGGGAAGAAACAGGTGGGGATGATCCCCTTTCCGAGAATTAGGCAAACCGCCCAATGGCGTTGTTACTCTCATCCCATGGCTTTTTTTTGGTGTCATACCTGTCATTTGATACACCATTCATTTCTCCTTATTGGCAACAACTGGAGGTATCTTGTGCTGAAGCTGATTTTGATGTTCGCTGCACAGTTCTACTTCAAAATATTTTGGGATTCTTTAAGTGTTAAGATGATCTTTTTTAAGGGGGTCTTTATTTCTCTTGTTTACCATTGAGTATACACGCTAAGGTTTCACATACGTCTTTCTATATATATTCGTGGAGAGGGGAAAAGAAGAAGCGCTTAATGGAGTAAATTATAATAAATGATAGACTACATATCTACACTGGTTTTAAAGCAGAAAAACTTATTAATGGTACAACAACAAGTGAGACAACAGCAAAACCTTTCAATCCCATGACATTTTTGAATTTCTTGTCCTTCATCACATGGCAATCAAGAATGAGGTTCGATAAAATTTTGTCCGTCAAGTTACGTTTTGTTATTGTTTCAGAAAGCAATGTTTATATTTTGTATATCGAAAAATTATTATTACTTTTACATTTACAGCCAAATAGCTTGTATGCGTACTTTGTCATTCATATGCGTGATGCACATGATCCAAATGTGTTGCCGCACGGCCGTAACTCAAATCTTATTGTTAGAGGTCTTTCTTTCTGTCCTTGTCTCTATATGCATTGCATAATAATCATACTAATAGCAATATTAATAATAATATTATATCAAAAGAACCCAAGGGGGTTAAAATAAATTGTGTGTTTCAGATCTGCTCCCATGGTATATATGACGCATGACCATTGGTTGCTTAGCAACTTAAAAAATTACTGTGAATGATGCTGATAATGATGAATAATAACGATGTCTGAGTTTAACTTGTAAAAGCATGTCGTCATGCACTTTGTGGGCTGAAGATTCGGTTTCATTATAATATGCAGTGTCGTTTTGTGGAGTTTAATATTGGAAAAATTCGGGAACAACTTTCCTTCTCTTTATATCATTTAAATATACAAATAAAAGTAAAGAGGATTGTTATAAAAATTAGTACAGCCTGCTTCACTGGTTACCAATCAAATCCTGAACCAGAATGTTGATCGTTCCAGAATATTCATTCCCAGGAGTTTGGTATGGATTTTTATCCTTTCACAACAATTAGTACTCAGTTTCGATAGCTTCTACTTTATGGTAGAGCTTAATGTGTAAAAGTCAAGTCAACGCTTCATACTATTATTCACACCTTGGTATTTTCTTTATACGTACAGTGGAAATAATTAATTAGCAGTGCACGCATTCTGTGATTCATTAAAAATATACTTGACTTATAATTATTAAAGAGGTTACAAAAATTTCAACTAATTTGGAATTAGCTAAATTGATACACACAAACACAACAGCTGATATTTTTTTCTTGGCGCTATACAGATTATTGTATGACATGAGATGCCATATGGCGTCTTTGTAAATAGTTGACATTCAAAATAAGACAAAACACAGCTTTTCTTCTCACGCCCGACAGTTGCATAAGTTTAACTTATTCCATTCAGTTAATAAGCTTCTAAAGTAAAGACTAGAATGACCCGTGCGTATGGGCATGTAACAAAGCTAATATACTTTAGGCATTTTTTTCACTTACGCAAAATAGTACGTAAATTTAACTTCGCACACAGTAAACTTTATTTTTCTTTTCATGAACAGACTTTTATACTGTATTTAAAGTGCTCAATAGCCGAATTGAAGTTACCATCTTGCAAAAGCTTCTAACCTTTAAAAAACAAGCTGTATACAATCACTTAGCTTTGCTTCTAGACGCGCTTCGATTTTTTACAAAATTATGGGTCACGTGATAATTTTGCTTTCAGTGAAAAGAATTAGCTCATTATCGATTAAAAAAACATACTAGCTATATGTTAATGAATATCACTCTTTAATATATTGGATATTTTTAATTTAGTACGTATCAACGTTACGAATAGTTACGAAAAGAGCCTACGTTCAGTAATTCTCAGTAATTGCTGCATATGTATGTAGCAGCAGACAAAAAAAACATAGAACAAGAGCAAATATATCGGTGATAGAACATATCAGCACTATTTCGATCACGGATTGTTGGTGTTGTAAGTAATAACGCAGAAACATGTCATACTAACTCACTGCCGTTACATATATTTTTTTTATCGAACCATCAGATAAAAAAGAAAGTCGGCATAAATCACCATATTTATCATCATCACTAATCACTATTATTGATGACTGAAGCTGTGTAAATGTACTTTACTGTATATCTCTCTCCCTTATTTGATTCTCAGGGAGGGGGCAGGATACAGCATATAATTTCTAAAATATTTAGCATTAATGGTTATTATTGTACTATCAATGATAGTCTGATTTAATGTTGTATTTTAAATAGTTATTTATTTGGCTACTTGCTGATTTTTAAGATGTCTTTGGTGTCATTCTATATACATTACTTTCTTGAGAATGGTAAGTAATAAAAAAAATACTGAAGAAGATTATTTTTAACAAGTATCATAGTAATACGTATGGTATCAATAGCTTAAATAATCAATAAGAAATTTGTGAGAAGTACAGTAGTATTTTTTTGCCTTTGCAAATGACAAATAAATATATGTGTGGACGTATATTATATATACAGATGATATTCTTTCTTTTGATATTTTATAGTGATTGTACGTATACATGAAAATAGTAATAAAAGTTCTTTCAATAGTCTTTATATAGTTACGTAGCTATAGGATTTGTTAATGAGACCTTCAGTCAAGTGCCTAAAAGTCATATATTTTTGTATATGATGTATATGGAACTGCGTGTTTTCTAAGTTTTTCTGTTTAAAAATTATGTACACTTAGTTTAATCTTTGTACAATTCAATAATGTTCAACGATATTTATAGACTATTTTCTTAATAAATTGTAAGACATAAGCGTTACTGTGATGTTAACAACCACCACACTTTTGAGTGGTATAATATTATGCTTATCTTTGTTATGTACGTATATTATCAAAGTATATTAGGAATAACCACATACAAGCATGATAAACTAATATTGCTGCGTCATGATTAATAAGAATTCAAATTATGTATTATGAGCTTCGTCCCAATAAAAAATAAAGCTTTCTTATTTATATGAGATGATACTGGTGTAGAAGATGATGAAGCATATATTGTAATTCGCTTTATTGACCATGGACAGTGAGAAAAATATTAAATACGTACAAGTGTAAGAAGAAATAAGATATAGAGAAATTATACAAAAAGATAAATAGGATATGAAAATAATGTATATAAAATAAATATTTAAGTAGAGGGAGATCATTAAATTCTAAAACGAAAGTCAAGTCGGTCGTTTCCTTTATCTTTAGTGTTATTGTTATATTCTTTCTTTTCTGAATCGGACATAGCATTCCATTTCTTTGCGCGATATTTATTTGTAAGAGAGTACCGTAATCGTTGTGATAAGAAGAGAAAGAGAGTAATAACATTACAAATTATACAAATAAGATTGCCTTTTGGGTATCTTGGTGCATCCTCAGCGCCTAAAATAATGTAACCAAGTAAAATTTCATGTCAGTATTTAATATCTATTTTGTTGTATTTATTATTACACCTATGAAATAAAGTGAAAAACAAAACAAAGCACTCACGATAAAGCTGAGAGCCTGGCACACCATTTAGATTCGCAGCTCCTATAAAAAAACCATATAGTATAAGTAATTGTTAATTTCGATACATTACGTATACTAGGGATGTAAAACGTCATACCAATGATAGCACCAAGAGCAATAGCACGTTTACCAGCAGGGGCCATGTTCGCACTCATATATGCTATACATTTATTATAAAAAGGTTGTTATTAATAACATTTCGTAAAAACATAAGACAAACCAAAAAAGTAAAAACAACTGAACATACCAATGTGCATCCCGTGCCAACTTGGTGCTGCACCTGTTACTGTTGCTGCGGCAAACAAAGGCCAACGACCAGCGTCAGCAGGAAGAGTTTTTAATGTAATGTAACCCACCATTTGCCAAATATTACCAATGAGTGCGTGAAGAGCCACTTCCCCATGTTTATCTGAGCTGTGTGCGATAAGAAGCGAAAAGACAAGACCACCCAAATATGAAGGCATAGTTAAAAGATTAGCAGTGGTCACAGGAAAGCCACCATCCCGAATAATTGATGGTAAATAAGTTTGAATAGGTGTATCAGTCATCATACCAAGAAAGGTTGTAAGTAAATGTACCTAAAAAAAAGTGTAAAAGATAAATAATCAATCATTACGTACTGGATATAGAAATTTCAATATGCATTTTATTTTTATTTTATTTGAAAATTGCCATATATATTTACCCAAAGTTTAGAATCACAGAGAGCCATCTTGACATCTTCTCGAGTAATAGGAACATTTTGTTCAGTTTTGCTCAAATCATCACGGATAACACGAGTTACGGCAATCTTGGCTTCTTTTTCAGTAAACCAACCTTTCTTTCCACGAAGAAATCCACCCGTGTTCATGGCATTTTTTGGTAAATAAAGACTATTACCATATATTACATAATTTATTAAATTCAACAATAAAAATAAGTATGTAAACAACATTATATATAAATTCAGGTTATATGGTGCTTTTTACTTACAAGGCAATGAATGCAATAATGTGGGTAAAGATACCATCGATAAGAAAAAGCCATTTCCAACCGTATAGGCCGCCGACGCCAGAAAGTCGAAAAATACCAAACGAAATTAAGCCAGATACAGCAGAGGCAACCGATTGAATACCCCAGAAAAACGCAAGACGAGTTGCAAGTTCCCTCGTCTTATACCATGAGGTAAGGTAGTTCAAGGATGCAGGAATAAATCCAGCCTCTGAAAATTGAATTGAAATGTCACCATAATAAGTTATCCAATCAATGTATCAAACGCGTGTATTTTTGTTGAAAATTATAAACATACCTGTTACGGCGATTAACACCCGAACGGCCATAAAGCCACCAAAGTTCTATTGAATAATAAAAATAAGGTGATTAATCATCTATAACATTTATCATACGCTAACTACAATCAAGTAGAAATAGTATGTGAATAAAAAAAAATAGCTTACATGGATCAGTACATGTGCCCAAGTAACAATAGCCCAAGAAGACATAAGAATAGGAATCCAACGATGAGCACCGATCTTTTTGGAAATGAAATTGGAGGGTAAAGTAAATACTGTGAAAATGATAGAATATGCTAAAATACCAGTATTCACCCCGTTGTTCGCTTTTTTTAAAAAAAAAATGGAATTAATATTTAAGCGAGGTTACGTAGTACGTAATTATTATTTTTTTCTCTTTTATTAGTATTAGCAACCTTTGGGGCCACATGAAACACTAGGAGTTGTAGTACTTACTGAAACCAAGATTTTCTGCAAGATGATCCGAGATAGCATTTGCTTTTTTTTTAAAAAAAAAAAAAAGAAGTAGAATATACGTTAGCGCACATTCCCTCTACTAATTTTTCTAAAAAAGAAAAGAAAAGAGACCAAGAAAGACTTACAGAGATTGGTACGATCCATATTGAGGACGAAAGCCATTAAGAGCATAAAAGGCATAAGATAAAAATCAATTTTCCTGCGCACCTGAGTTTCCTCTTCTTCTGTCCACATAAGGGTTTCTTCATACCCTTCGATATCAGTAATAACGCTATCAGAATCTGCAGCGCCGTAATTTGTGCTTGTAACTGAAATTTTTGATATACTATGTTTGTCATTCAAAGTGTATCCTTTCTTCACTGTCGTATCAATGGAAACGTCCTCGCGAAAAGCAAGATCATCTTTTATATGTTTGGAATCGGACATGGGAGTGAAGCGGGAAAATGTAATAAATATATTCCAAGTAAAGTGTATATAATATATGTGTAAAATAAATGGATAAAAAAGAGAAAATATAATTGCGGCACCAGTCCGATAACAATCTTTTTGAATTTCTAGGTTGGAATAAAGGAAATACAATATTATTGATATTAAAAATATCTACATTTTATATACAGTTTTAATTTATTTATGAAAGTATTTTATGAGTGATGAGGACGAATTGCGCGACGATGGTGTCATTCGCAGCTTTATAAGTGATGGGATAGAAGTAGGACAAATAGTTGGGTAATTTTGTTCTTGAATCACGACGTTGTGGATGACCATGGTGTCAGTATGCTAAGAGAAGCTGTGTTTGTAGCACAAGAATTGGAAGTGACGTTACAGAACTAACAAAAACATTGAGATTGTGAAACATTCTTGTAAAAAAAAAAGATGAAAATAGGGTGATGCTTAAAATTAATAGAAACGAGATATAATAAGCAATTAGCTTGTATATATACTATTGAATATGAAAAATACCATTTTTAAGGTGGGAAATACCAAAATATAGTAAGTTGTTTCTAACAGTACAGAAAAAGACGACAAAAAAAGTAATATCATTATATTGTTATTATCAGGAATAAGAAATAGATCGAGGCATAATGCATAGAAAATAGTGATCAACCTAATATGCTATCATAGAGTTCTGCTCTAGCTTTATAGCTCTTTTCCGAATTTTAGGTATTATCTATTATAGAGCGTAGGCTAATAGCGTAATGTTATACAATAAGATAGTGTACTATATCTATTATCCAAGCACGCTTCTCCTATTTGTGTGAAATAGGGAAAGGATGGTTAAGGCTTATTTCTTGCTTCAAAAACGGCATAACAAAAACATTTTTCACCTAAATTGGTCAAAAAATTGCGCAATTTCAATATGTTGCACAAACCATATCTTTTAATACAATAATGTGTTTACTGACCACAGAAGATTACTTGATTGTTTACTATTATTATAAAACTGCCCAATAAAAAAAATTAGCAAACCGATGACCGTGCACAAATGGCAAATGTTGAAAAAAATAAGCGTCATCTTATCTTCTTATAGTTAATGTACGGCTCAAGATAATATACTATCTGTATGGAATTGAGAATATATTTAGTGTATTTTAGCTAGCAGAGCGTGACTTGGCACTTCTGACTACATATATGGGCTGTTGAAGACTGTCGTCTAATAAGTATTGTGTCAGAGTAAAAAAAAAAATTGGAAACCATGTTCGAGCGTAACGATAAAAAAAGTTGAGATTCACAACAACAACGTTCCACTAAACTTCATCTATTGGGCAAGATTGGTGATAGTTTTCGTATAAGCAAATAATTATGAATTCGGTCAGCAGCGATTACTGTCGAACTCAGCAATATTACCACCATTGATCTTTTTGTAATTCATATCTGGGCTTATTCAATCAAAGAAGGGATAATTATTGTCCTACAAAGTAAAGTAATAATGCGCCATCGTCCGTATTTTGAATTTTTAAACATCGTTTTACAACTGCAGCAGATTTGCTGTCAATTATTATAAGCTTTTCCTATGATTACGACCCACCCGTATCTCATTTCTCACTGAAAATAACATCCAGAAAAAGGGGCAATTTTTTTTTCGCATAGCCTGGGATAATTACCCAAAATTATATGCCATCATGTGAGGTAACGCAAGGACCCTTTTTTTTACACACCCTTATTTTTATTATTCTTCCCTCACATTAACACTTAGTCGTCATGACAATTCAAACACAAAATTCACCATCCACGATAAAGAAAGCTGATATTGGGCAGCTTCTTATGTGTGGTTTTGATGGTCTCGAGCCAACTCCAGGAATCATTGACCTTATTGAAAATCACAATCTTGGCTCCATCATTTTTTTTTCACGTAACATTGACACTCCTGAACAAGTACGGCAATTGACTACATCATTACAAAGTATTGCTCGCCGTGCTGGTCACAAACGTCCTTTGTTAATTGCAGTAGACCAAGAAAATGGCGTCGTTCGTCGTTTAGGCCGTAAAAGTGGTACTTATTTGCCAGGAAGTATGGCACTTGGGGCACTTGGCTCATCCACCGCAGCAAGGGATGTTGCTGTTCACGTATCGAAAGAACTGTTGTCCCTTGGCATTAACTGGAATTTGGCACCAGTACTGGATGTTAACAGTAACCCGCTAAATCCTGTTATCGGTGTCCGTTCATTTGGTGAAGAACCAGTAGCTGTAGGGCAGTTGGGGATGGCTCAGGTCGAAGGATATCATCGAGGCGGTGTTGCTACCAGCGTCAAGCATTTTCCTGGTCATGGAGATACAGCCACAGATTCTCATATCGGTGTGCCTGTAATTGACAAGACATTAGAGGAGTTGGAACAAGTTGAACTGGCGCCATTCCGCCAGACAATCAATACAGGTGCTGACGCATTGGCATATCCTTCATCCATCATGGTTGGTCATATTGTGTTGCCTCAAATTTCTGGTGATAAGGTTTCTAGTTTGTCTCCAGCAATTGCTACTAATTTACTTCGTCAACGCATGGGATACAAAGGTGTGATTATTACCGATTGTTTGGAGATGGGGGCTGTAAAGGATACTGTGGGTACTCCTCAAGGCGCACTGGAAGCACTGCGTGCAGGAAATGATATAGCCATGATTTCACACACACTTGATTTTCAACGTAGTGCAATTGATTTGTTAAACAACGCTTATGATAAAGGTACTTTGAACCAGGATGCGGTGGTGGCATCTCTCAAAAGAGTAGAACAACTCAAAGACAAATTTTTGACTTGGGACATCGTATTGGACAATATGCCATCGCTTTCTGAACCAGCCTTGGAGCTCAGCAAGCGATTATATAACAAAGTACCAACCATTGTCCGCGACAACAAAAATGTTATCCCGATTCGACCTGGAAAAGATGATCGTATCATCTTCCTTGGCGCTCATGTTCCACAAACACTCGCCATTGATTCAGAAATCGAACCGTTTAATACGTTTTATGATTCATTAAAGAAGCGACATGATAACCTGGAGTATATTATCTACACCCCTAATACCAGCCGTGGTGAGCTTGCAGAGATCGTCCGCAGTTCAGACTGGGTTATCGTAGGTACTGCCAATGCCAATTTGCATCCTTTCCAAGTTGATATGGTGAAGTATATACATAAGGTAGCCAAGAGATTGGTAGTTGCAGCGGTAATGAATCCATATGACTTAATGGCATTCCCGGAAATTGATACATACGTCGTTGCGTATGAATATACGCCACCAGCACACGAAGCAGTTGTGAGTGCCATCTTTGGGGAAACGATATCCAACAGTCATTTACCCGTGACAATCCCAGATGTTCTGGTTGAAAGAAAGAAACCCGTATGCATGATTGAAAAATACAGTCCAGAAATACACTTGAATCAAGTAACAACGTTATGGAACAACGTATATGGTGAAGACTGGCCACTTGGGTCTGAAAAAATTGAAAAGACCTTGCGAACTGCAAAAAATGGAAATTATTGGGCTGCTACCGATTGTCAAACGGGAGAAGTCATTGGATTCGTCGCCACACAAGTCAAGTATGCCGAAAAGAAGGGTGAATTGATGCTGTTGATGACCCATCCACAATACGAACGTCGAGGCATTGGTTCGCTTTTACATGATCATGCACTTGATTATTTACGACTTCAGTCCTGCAACACATATATGCTTGGATCCACGTATCCTCGTTTTTTCCCTGGTCTTCCACAAGACAAAGAGCAACATCAAAGCTTTTTTGAACGACGTGGATGGAAGTTTCAAACAAAACATGTATGGGACCTTGTTGGTAATTTGGATCAGGAAACTGTAGGTAATAAATCAGTTGAGGACCGTATGAAGCGTGAAAAGATTTGGTTTGGACGAATTAAGCCCAGTGAATTATGGGAACTTTTGGCTTTTCAACGACGTTATTTTCCTTTTTGGCTCAGAGCATATCAACATCATGCTAATTTGGGTGATTTCCAAGATTTTCTTGTGGCACGTCAAGATAACAAGAATGGAAAATTATTGGCCAGTTTGGTATTAAATACCACTCATACAACCCATCCAGACCGTGGTGATTTGATATGGACTGATGACAAGCTGTTCACTGACGCAAGCGGTGGTATGGCATGCGTAGGTGTCGCTGAAGAGGAACGTGGCAGAGGAATTGGTATTGGAATTGTTGTTGAAGCAAACAAGATCTTGATGAAACGTGGCGTTAAAAAATCCTATGTGGATTGGGTTGAACTAGTCGACTTTTATCGACGAACTGGTTATGAAAAATGGCGTGGTTACCGATGTGCTTCTTTGTAAAAGATATATAATAGTTATTTTTATGTAGTAGAGGGTGCTTTGAAAACAAAAATGTAATTTTTTCTTGATAATCCATTGAATGTATTTTATTGCCATTGCTGCTAAAATAACATTCGTTCACTATTCATGCCATAATAAATATAAGTTCTATGTATTGAATTTTATAAGGATTTAAGTTAAGATAACAATTAAATAATACGAATATAGAGTACAGGTTTGAAACATCCTCATGTTTATGCGATGATACTCTACATGTCGAACTTTAGCTTAGTTTTCATTACCAATCATCCAGAAGTCACTGGACGAACCCCAACAATCTGTAATTTGGCAACAGATCAAACAACAAACTAATAATGATCTCGGTCCAACCAAGCTGAAAATCATGGTTCGTCCACACAGAATGAAAAAACCTTTGGTAAACTATCAGAAAGCAGCCAATCAAAAGTTATGGTAGCATGGAAATTATCGCTTACTAGTGTCAATCCGATAGTTTGTGGAATCCTAACCGAACTAGATGCTCTGCCAGCATCCAACTGCAAACCCAACAGCAATATATGGACAATGACTTGGGCAAACCATATATCTTGTGAATTGATCCTTTCCTTCCCTGAACCAGTCTAAACGTTAAATCAACAAAGCTATCTTTTTCTTTTCATGACCCATTGATTATATATTATATAGCTAATAAAATTCATTTCTTCTTTATATTTAGACATATTTTTCTGCACCATCTCTTTGTATCATGAATTCTCCTCTATTATGAACCTAAGTCTCCGTATGAGCTGCCTCAAACAAATATTCCAAACCTGGCACCACACAAGCTCTTTCATCATGCTGCTGGGCTTTTGATTTTCCGATCCATCAATTTTTTTTTTCTTTTTCTTTTTCGTGTGAAGGGAAAACGAATACTTTCCTTGTACTTTTGGAAATAAAACAGCTAAATGAGTTTTCGTAAACGTAACGCCGATCAACAACCGAAGCTTCCTTCAGGATCACGTCTCAGTGCATATAATGGACAACTTTTGATTTCTACTGGTGTCCCGTCTCTCGATGACATTTTGGGTGGAGGTTTACCTGTTGGCACTGTTCTATTGATCAAGGAAGATCGCGCTACCACCTATGCACAACTTTTACTCAAATATTTTTTAGCTCAAGGCATAGCTTCTGGTCATCATTGCGCCTTGGCATCCCGTGACGAAGATGGTAATGAATTGTTACGTAACTTAATGTGGCTCGCAACGTCTAACACAAACGACGATGACGATGATCATGACGAAGCAGCGAAAAGTGCAGCACGATCCAATGCAGAGGGTGATCGATTGAAAATTGCTTGGCGATATGCACACTTGAAGAAATTCGAATCAGGTGTTCGACAAGGTAATAAATATTGCTTGTCCAAATGATACAAAAAGCTTTTTGTTTTGGCAACGGCCTCTTATTTTATTTTATTATATATCTATAGCACCATCCTCGCCCCCACCACAAACTTCATCATCCTCTTCTTCAAGCACAGACTCTAAGTCATCAGCTGTTAACAACGAGCCAAAACCCTATTGTAGTCTTTTTGATTTAACAAAACGTGTTCCAGAATCAGTATTGGAAGAAACTAAGCCAACAGTATTGTATAATGCGGATGGGGAAGATGATTATGCAACGTTATTGGAGAATATCCGTAAATTAGTTTTAGAAAATAACTTCAGGTAAATGAAACAAGATAACTGTTGATTGGAGTAATTAGAGCTAACACGAGCTATCTTGAAATTTATGAATTAGTTCGGCTATACCCGCAAAACCTAATACTTCTCGTAAAGTTCTTCGTGTTGGTATTCATTCACTTGCATCACCAAGTTGGCAATCAAAATCATCACATGTAAATAGAATTATTCAACCATGCCAAAAGAAAAGAAAGTTGTTTAAGCTAATATCATTATTTGGTTTATAACATAGGATCTGTATAAATTTTTCCATGCATTAAGAGGTTTACTGCGCTTCTCTTTTGGTGCGGCAGTAGTCACAATTCCAGCTTACTTATATGATGAAGCACCCAATTTTGTTAAGCGAATTGAACATATAGTTGATGCTGTAATCGAGGTGGAATCTTTCGCAGGTAAAAAAAAAAGTCGTATATTGATTTTGATAGGAAAGAAATAAAAGACTGTTGACTGATTGTATTTTTTTTATTCAAATAACAACAATAATAAAAAAGGTTCCAAGGTCCATAATGACGCTCCATACACACAAAATTATCATGGTTTCTTCTACGTTCATAAATTACCAGTACTTAACTCGTTATTACCTCCCAGCACAAAATTATCCGTTCTCTCAGCAGGTGGAAGTAATGATCTTGCGTTTAAATTACGTCGAAAACGTTTTGCTATTGAAACATTCCATTTACCACCAGAAGGTGGTGTTAGCGAACGACGAACTGAACCACCACCATCTTCATCATCATCCAGTGACAGCAAGAAAAAGCAACCACGTCGTATTGGTTGTGGATCTACACCTGGAAAAACTGATCCATTAGAATTTTAAGAATGATATAGAATTAGTTATTTGCCATGGGATGGTAAAAAAATGTATATACGTTTTTAGTAGTTATAAACGAATCTTATCTAATTGTATATTATAGGAAAAATAAACTCGTCAGTATATCAAACGTAAAAAGGGTTATTTTGAGTGTCTCTGTTTCTCAAAGTCGTTTTCTCACTCTTTCTATTAGTGGAACTGGTATAATGGGATTACTGATAACGATATTGGTCTCTCAAAATTATAGTGTGAGAGATTTCCTTACTATATAATCTCTATAAAAGCCCAGTGTATAGTATCTTGTGTGAAGGAGGTAGTTGCGTCACTATAAGCTTCAAGTGAAATTGCAAAGTTCGACATCAATATTATAGTTTCTATAAGCTTTGTTATGACTTAGCATAGTAGCAATTCTTTCTAATAACCAAAATAATGTATACAGATAAAAAATTCTATTTGATTTTTTTGTTACGTACTCTAATACAATAAAAGTTATTCGACTTACTTGTTTTTGTATAACACCATCACCATCATCAATCCACCTCAACTACCTCCACCACCATTACCGTCGACCCAAGAAGGGAAAAGGAAGAACCCCCCCTTTTTATAAAAATGCAAGGAATATACAATAGCATCCATTAATCTAGCTAGGTTACACGGATATCTTAAATAGGAAATTTCTGTTTTTAAATTTGAAATATAAACCTCGATATCTGCGATGTCTGCGATAGTTGCCCATGGTAAAGTTAGATACATAACAAAGAATCATTTTCTGGATGTAGATCTATGCTCGCGTCACCCACAATGCTATATAGAAAAAACATTTGCTCAAAGTAGTAGCTGCTGAAAGATTGTAAGTTGAAAAATTATGAGTCATTCCTGAATATATAATGCCTCTACCTTTTCTTTTTTGAACTTATTTTATCTGTAAAATGCAGACCGATGCTTTATTACCAGGCTTCAGCGGCCGATCATGCATAGTGGTGTACAAGGAAATATGCGGCAGAAGTTATAAATAATTATATTCCGCGAGAAGCCAAAATATCATCAAGCTTGGAAATAATGTCAGCGTCCTCTTTACGAGCATTTTTTTTAAAAAAAATATCTGCTCTTAATAGCCTGTCTAATTGTGAGTGCCAGAGTATAGTACAGTAATGTAAAGATACGTATCTGATTCGTTGCGAATTGAAACTGTGGCTTTCGACATAAGAAATGTTATTTATTTCGTCTGCTGCTACTCTCTTAAATAAAACCAGTATTTCTTCTATTTTTCGAAAATGTTTAAAAGACCAACCGTAAACTAGTTTTAATACAACGATCTAGACCATTTTCTTTCTCTATAGTATAGTATCAAGCATTGGATTATGCGTAAGCCTAATGGCTTCTCATAAGCAAGTATTAGAGTATACTAATTCAATTCTAAAATAATTACAATAGAATGTGTTAATAAAAACAGAACAGACCGAGATGGAAGACGCTATTTATTATTTATGCATCTTCATCCTAAAATTTTCACACAAGCTGGTTATATCAATAATATTATGATTTCACACTAAATGGTTTCGGTTTAAAAATGAACTTTAAGATCATTATATACCGTGAATAAGCTCTTCACATAAACTTCTTTCTTTTACTACACAATTTTTCTTTTCTATACAATCATATATCGCGTGGGAGTTTATTAAACCTTTTTATCAAAAGAGCCCTTTGATGCTGCTCAACATTATTTGAACTGAAATTATTGTGTACTGTTTTCCAACATAAACCACGCGGGAAAGATTATTGTTGCCTGAAAAAGATAGAGTGTTATATTGTGTAATCCTATAGATCAACAACATGATTGATTCGTGTTTCAAAGGCTATATAATGGTGTTTTAATAGAGTGACATATAATTACACTGACACTATATGATAATATAATTTTGTTTTTCGTTCAAAGAATGTTTACGATGTTATATAATGACAATTAAATTGTTTCCTTGATCTCCCAACTAAGATTATAACAGTATATGTATCTCTCTATGCTGAAGTCCCGGATTAACCGGGCATTAAAGTAGTGTAGATCAAAAAGGGTCCGAAACGATTCGGGTAAAAAAAAGGTCAAAAAAAATTGCCACCTAGACTTTTCCCATGCAATGCATAATCCAAATAATAATAATAATAATAATATTGTAATGCGTGAATTATTTAACAAAGGGTTTTAAAGAAGAAAAAAAATTGTTTCTATTTGACCCATATGAGTAATAAGAGCATAGCATTCAGAAACAATTGAATTATTAACAATCATACCCACAAAATAATACACGAGACCGTGGAAAAGAGATTAAAGCTGTATAATATAGTTTCCGGGTAATATGGAATTTTCTCCTTTATTCCGAAGAAAGGAAAAAAGAGTAAGCTAAAGGAAACGTTATCATCTTCCTTCCCCCGCTTAACAGCTACACCAGTAATTTTTTTTTTTGCATATAAAATCTCACACGCTTTTTTTTTTCTTCTTTTCGAGGACAACAAACTTTCTCTTTGTATAATTCTCTTCTACTCTTTTAATTTCTTTATTTTCTTTGTATAATAATAATATAACAATGGTTCAAGGTACTCCACTTGGTAGCGGCGTTTTTGTGCCTATCCCTTCATTTTTCAAGCCCCAAACAGAAGACTTGGATTTGGAAACACTTGAAAAGCATGTTAAATATATGTGTAATACCGGTATTGCTGGTATTATTTTTATGGGTTCAACTGGTGAAGCTGTTCATTTAAGCGATGAAGAACGCATTACCACCATTACTAAAGGACGCGAATTCATTCAAAAGTACGATCCCTCTGTGAAGGTTCTTGCTGGTTGCGGTGCCCAGTCTGCTCGTGGTACTATTAAATTGGCCAAGGACGCAGCTCAAGCTGGTGCTGAATATGTCCTTGTATTGCCTCCTTCTTACTACAAACCTAGTATGACAAGTGATGCTCTGTATGAATTCTTTAAGCGTGTTGCAGATGAATCGCCTATTCCTGTAGTTATTTACAACTACCCTGGTGTCACACAAGGTGTTGATGTTGATGTCGAAACCATTGTTAAGTTAGCAAAACATCCCAATGTTGTCGGTATCAAGGGTACAGATGGTAATATTGGTAAAGTCGGATATATTGCTCATCGTATCACACCTGAAGGTAAAATTATTATCATTATTTTTGGGAATGCTATGAAAAGAAAGGGAAACGGAAAAGAGGAAGAAAATAGTTTAATCAAAAAAAGTGGGATTAGAGTGGAGAAGGTGGAAGATATTGGTAGCGTGACACAAAGGAATATGATCGTGAAACTTATGAATATAATTTATGTGATAAAGACAATTTCTCACTGTTGGCCGGATCTGTGGACTTCTTCCTCCCTGCATTATCAGTGGGTGCTGTTGGGTGTGTACCTGGTTTAGGCAACGTGGCGCCACGTGCTTGCGTTGAAATTCAAAAGTTATTCGATCAAGGAGATTTTGAAAAAGCCAAAAAGTTACAACAAACACTTGTTGAATCTGATGATGCTTTAGCTCGCTGGCACGGTAACCCTGGTGTGAAGGGTGGTATGAATATTTTATTGGGATGGGGAGGATTACCTCGTAATCCATTGCAGCCTTTGTCCAAGGAAAAAGCTGAATCGATTGCAAATGCTGTTGGGGTTGCAATGACTCTTGAACAATCTTTGACAACGTCATATTAAACCCATCCATTTCATGCGATAATTTTGACATGTGAAAAAGTATAATTCACCAATCATTTCTTTTCGGCCGTCATTTCCCCGTACTACCAACCAAATCTTACCCCTTTCATTTCTTTCATACTTTATAGCCCTTCTATTATTATGGTTTGTCTGTCGCTAACTCTTCTTTTGTACCTCACATGAACACACACACACGCATTCACACATACTTTTTGTAACATTCTTTTTACAATAAAGAATCATTTTAACTTTTTTTTTTCTTTACCCCACAGTTCTTTCTTTCTTTCTTCCTTCCATTTTTATTTTTGACTTTTTATATACATATTAAATAAATACTCAAATTATCACTCTTCTTTTTTCTTTTTCTCTCTTCTCTCTTCTTTTTTGTTAAAAAATAATAATAACTTACTACAAATAATGGCATACTCTAAAAAGACAACTTCATCTCTTTTGGCTATAACACCACTTGATATATTCTTGGGAGGTATTTTAG
The DNA here is from genome assembly GCA_025093555.1 of Circinella umbellata. Classification (NCBI taxonomy): domain Eukaryota; kingdom Fungi; phylum Mucoromycota; class Mucoromycetes; order Mucorales; family Lichtheimiaceae; genus Circinella; species Circinella umbellata. The sequence goes on from JAIWNF010000063.1 coordinate 154,303, forward strand.
GTCTTGGTACCATTATATGGATATCAAGACAATTTCGATCTTCATCTTTCAAGTATGACAATTCAGGTCGTAAACCAGACAATCAAACAACTGCAGTAACCACTGGCCCTGAGCGTAACTTTGTTAAATTGATGAAACAACAGGTAAATAATTAATGAACCTTTACATATTTCAGTACAGGTCAAAAACATGTATACACGTTCTAATAATCAACGAATAAATATTTTACATTGATTATCTATTTTTGTATAGAATCGACAAGTGATCTTTTTTTATGGATCGCAAACGGGTACGGCTGAAGACTATGCTAGTCGATTAGCCAAAGAATGTTCACAAAAATATGGCGTGAACGCGATGACTGCTGATATTGAATTGTACGACATGACATATCTGGATGCTGTTCCATCTGATCATCTGGTAGTCTTTGTAATGGCCACGTACGGTGAAGGTGAACCCACCGATAATGCCGTTGAATTTTGGGAACTATTGAATGGAGAAGAACCAGAATTTTCTGAAAGCACCACAGTGGAAAATCTAAATTATATTGTATTTGGGTTAGGGAACAAGACATATGAGCATTATAATGCTGTTGCACGTGTATTGGATACGCGTCTTTCCAAATTAGGCGCCAAACGTATTGGCGAACGTGGTGAAGGAGACGATGATGCTTCACTAGAAGAAGACTTTTTAGCATGGCAAGAGAACATGTGGCCCCACTTTTGTAATGCTTTAGGTGTCGATGAAAGCAACGCTCAATCAGGTCCTCGTCAAGTTGTGTTTGGCGTAGAAGAGTTGGATTCAGTAGATAAAACATCTTTGTTTTTGGGTGAATTGGGGGAATGGAAAAATCCTGAACAGTAAGGTTTTATTTAAAATAATAGATTTGAATATAATTTAATTTGGAAACTCTTCATCATCATCAGCAGCAGCATAATAAATCAACTAACTTTATTTTTTACTTTTATTTTAAAGATTACATCAGACAGTCGTATACGATGCTAAACATCCCTACCAAGCTCCGATTTCTATTTCGCGAGATCTATTTAATGAAAGTGACGACCGTCATTGTTTACATTTGGAGATAGATTTGTCCAACAGTAACTTGACATACCAAACGGGTGACCACATTGCAATTTGGCCTACAAACAATGAAGTTGAAGTAGAACGACTTGGATCCATACTCGGATTATCCGATAAACTTGATACTGCTATTATGGTAGAAGCACTGGATGGTGCTGCTTCCAAAAAACATCCATTCCCAGTACCAACCACTTACCGCGCATTATTTCGTCATTATATTGACATTTGTGCTCCTGCATCCCGACAAACACTTATGTCTCTTGTTGAATACGCACCAACTGAATCATCCAAGGAAACTTTACGTCAATTAGCTACCGATAAAGATATATATCGCGCCCAGGTCGGTGAAGCCATGCGTAACTTGGCCGAAGTGTTGGAATTATGTCAAGATGATGATGAAGGAACAGCAACAAAGATGAGTTCTGGATTTTTCTCTACGGTTCCATTTGATTTGATTGTTGAAAGTTTATCACGATTACAACCTCGCTATTATTCCATTTCATCTTCGGCTTCAACATCTCCTAAATCTGTTGCTGTAACAGCTGTGACACTTGCTTATCAGCCAACCAAAGGAGAAGATCGAACTGTATATGGGGTCAATACCAATTACTTGTGGCGTATTCATGCTCCAGAAGACACTAGTGTTCCTGCATATGATTTGAATGGTCCACGCGATACCCTCAAGAATCAAAAGATACCTGTACATATCCGTCGATCACAATTCAAACTTCCACGCAACACAAAATTACCTGTCATTATGGTGGGACCTGGTACTGGTGTAGCACCATTCCGTGGTTTTGTGCAAGAACGTGTTTATCAAAAACAACAAGGAAAAGAAGTCGGACCTACAGTATTGTTTTATGGTTGTCGTCGTTCAAATCAAGACTTTATATACAAAGATGAATGGCCACAATTATTTAATGCCTTGGGTGAAGACTCACAAATGATCACTGCATTTTCTCGAGAAACGGATCAAAAAGTATATGTTCAGCATCGATTAAAAGAACATGGTGAAAAAATGTGGAAGTATATGGAGCAAGGTGCACTCTTATATGTGTGTGGAGATGCCAAAAACATGGCTCGTGATGTCAATCAAACATTTGTCAGTTTTGCTATTGAATTTGGTGGAAAAACAGAACAACAAGCACAAGATTATGTTAAGAGTTTAAGAACTTCTGGCCGGTACCAGGAAGATGTTTGGTCCTAAAGGAGTATTATGTTTTCCTTTTCTTTTCCCGAATCTATTCCAATTTATTATACTCATTCATCTATTATTTTATACACATTGCTTGTAAAATTCTTTCAACTTTATTTTTGTTTGTATTTATTTCTAGAAAAAACAACTTATTTCATGAGGAAAAAAAAATTTTCACTATTTTTTTTTTTGTGTGGGGTAATAATATAAAAATGGTTTATTGTAATTTAATAATAATTTTTTGACTCTATTTGGTATCTATGAAAAAAAAAAGGAGTTGTGTCCTTTTATGTAAAAGTTATTTATATTTATCTACATGAATCAATGGGATGGGTTGGAGGGTGAGTCACTTCACTTTTATCATATTTAACCTCCTTTCATTTTCTTCTCCAATGCATAAAATGCTTTCATTGTTGGATCCATTTCATCTTGAATTTGATCCTCTATTGACTTTTTCGGTGCTTTCAGTGAAGGTGGTAACGGCTCACCTGCATCTTTAAACCGTTGCCTTAATTCTGCCTTTTCTGTTTGATATTCCTCCATATCTTCTTGATATATATCCCATACACTATATATAATATATGACATAAAACCATCAATTACTTTATTTTTTTTTTTGAATCGGTTCCATCCCTTTTTCTTTTTATAACCTTAGCAATAATCACTTACCAATAAGCACATCCACTGGAAACAGCGACAATAACGATAGCAACAAATTATAAGTTATTTTTATTTCCAAACCAATTTTATTTATATCATTTGTCATTATTAAAAATCAACTTACCTCATGCAACAGTCGTCAGGTGCTTTAGGTTTTTCAGGTACCTGAATTCGTTCACCTTTCAACATGACAAATTCCTTGGGTTCAGGTTCAGCTTTTACAGGAAGTGGTATTGAATCCATTGTAGGTACAGAAATGGGAACTTTTGACGTGAATGCCGAATTGGGTTCCTAAATAAAGGAATGAACTTAATTAACCTCTCATTATATGAAACAAGCTTCCTTCTTTTATTTTTAATATTATTATTATTATTACCTGCACAGGTTGTTGAAGAATTAAAGACCACCAACCTTCATAATTATTTGCTCGAGTATGTTTTGCTCGGCTAAATGAATTTATTAAATGTCGATATGGTACTGGTTGTAATAGTAATGGCATAATTGTTTTTTATTCTTATAAAATAAAAGAGAGATCGATCGTCCTGTTTCTATTTTGATTTTTCCCGAAAAAAGAAAACAGATACAGAGATATGTTATTAATTTAAAGGCACAGCGGAAAATGTATATTATCCGGTATCCGAGAACAGCTAGAAACCATTTTTTTTTTACAATACCAATGAGATCAGTGTTTATTTTAAGATACGTAGCTTATTTTTATTCTTATTTTTACTGTATGTGCTTCGCTATGTTCCTGTATATATATGATAGTGAATATATAAATTCTTAGAATGCTGGGATGATATCTAAATAAAGCAATGCAAGCAATTACAGAAATATAATTATAAAATACTTAAAGATCAATCTATTTAGGGTTTGGCTCGTTACTCTGAAATACGTACACTGATCCCTAGAAAATTACTTATATTGACATGTAGTACAGAAATGGTACCTATATACAAAATCCATAGCTGATATGAGTCTTTCATACTATAAGCTTACAATAAAATAACACTTGCTTTATATACATTCATTAAGGTCACTGAATAATTTTTTCTATTGATTACGTACTATGCCACATAAGACAAAAAAAAAAAGAACAGCACCCTATCATCCCATTTTTTATCCCTTTCTTATACTACTGCTGTCTGCTTCAGATAATTATATAGAACAAAAAAAAAGAAGATATTATGATGATGATGTAGTATTATTAGTACTATTGGTATTATTAATATTATTGTTGTTGTCGGATGATACGGATGATGTGGATGATGATAATTCTCCTCTTGTATTAGTATGATTATCTGGTGTAATAACAGGACGACGTGATGATGAAAGGGGTGTGCCAGTAGTGGTAACAGTAGTATTATCCTTTTTACCCAAGTAAAACCCATCATCTACAAATGCACTACAATGATTCCATAATTTAGCTACTTCAGCCGTAACTCGAGTCACTTGTAAACATCCTTGTTTGACAGCTTTAGGCCAATTAAAATCTTCTTCAGTAGATATGGATCGAACAGAAGTCATCACTGAGACCATCACCTAATAATAACAAAAAAAGTTTTTTTTTCCCTTTACTATTTACTGTTCTTTTTTCTTTCTCTTCCTTCATATATTTATAATTATTTACCTTGAGATACTGATTGGTATCCTGCCAAAAACCTTTCCTTGAGGTAGCGTCATCCGCAGTAGTTATAAATTGTAAATTTTTATCCAATCGTAATGCCCGTTCGGCTGCATCCTGTGCCTGCCGTGCAAGATCCCGGAGTTTGTTTGCAAGAACGGATGAAATTTCCGTTGCCAAGGTTTGTTCAATGGATTGTTTTAATATTTCAGTAACATGTAATGAATGGGTCACAGCCAGCTTTAAATGACTATAGAGTTGAGATCTATCATCCACAGAAGGTGACGCAATAGGAGGTGATCCTAAACTAGATGTTGCTGTAGTTGTATGTTCACTATGTGAGCGCCCGCGCATGGGTACTTTCTGTTGTGGTTGTTGTGATGATAAAGGTAATAATACTTCCCATATATCTTTGATATCTACTGCAGTTGTGTATATAATGACTAATAAATGGCGTGTATATTTCACATCCATTAATTGTATCAATGTTGTTGTGTTTTGTTGTAGTAAGGAACATAATTCTTTCAGTACACGAATACAATTAATAGCTGATTTTACAAGTTGTTCGGTATTATTCTTAATATTATCCTCTTGTTGTTGATTATCCAATATATTCATCAATCGTTCTGTTGCTGCCATTGATTTAATAAATAAAGGTGACAGAATAGAATTAAGCCCATCAAAGGTCAAACAACGCCGAATAGCGGCGTGTAACGAAGTTGCAGCAAACAATAGTGACCGACAAGCTTCTGTCAACTTGGTATGTTGTTTTTCTTGTTCTTGTTCTTGTTCTGGTCGCTGGTGTTGTTGACTACGTGTACGTTGTAAATAAGCATCACATGTAACTACGTCCATGTTATCTGATTGAAGATTGAGAGGAGGAAGAGAAGCAGCCACTTTACCGATTTGCCGATTTTGAGTGGGTGAAGTCGAAGGTGGTGGAGAAGCTTTATAAGTAGAAAGACCGTGTTTATTTAAAGATAGACCAAGTGAGCCAGAAGAGGAATGAGCAGTAAGTGATCGAAGAGAAGAAGCATGATGTCCATCTGAAGGATGGTTCATGGTTTATTGTTTATTATTAGTTATTGTATATATAAATATACAGTTTTATATATATTAAAGGATGGAAAATATAAAATAAAATTATAAAATAGAAAAAAAAAGTTCCTTTTTGATTTTTTTTTTCCTTTTGAATATATTCGGGCTTGGGTTGCTTTCTTTGTGTTTTATTGCCTACATAATAACAATAATAATAATGCGACAATTATACTTTTATTATTATCATTTATTCTAAACATCAAAACCTTCTAAAACATCAATAGGTTGTCCAAATATTTCACTTAATTCTTCATTTAATAATTCATCTAATGTATGATTATCTCGATGATAAAACCATTTTTTATGCTCCTTATCAAAGTCATAACGTTTAGGTCCACTAATAATATGATCTTTTCATTAGTATCTTTCTGATATATTCATCATAAAATATACTTTACCTTTTTGGTGATGAAAGCCAAATTTGTTGATTAGGTGGTTGTTTATTAAGTACATAAGTTCCATGTTCACCTAATTTAATCGTCATAACACCTTGCTAATTGAATAATCCCTTTTTTTTATTATTAAAATAGTCATATATTTATATATTTCATCTTACTCCTCCCTTTCTCACCCCCCTTTCTTTCTTTCTTTCTCTCTATCGCATACACGCGCATATTCATACCGCATATTCAATATCAAAACCTGGTAAATCAACTTCTTCACCAATAGTTTCCAAGGTTTCGTCAATATGATCGAGAGTTTCGTCAGAAACTTGGTGATATTGATCAATCGTCAACGATCTATAATTTTAATGTTGAAAATTAAAACTTTTATTTTTTTTTTTTTCGTTAAAAAAAACAAGTTTACTACTTACGCGGCATTGTAAGTTTGTCGCATAGGTACAGTGGTGAATAGACCTCTTCGAGTCAAAAACATACGCGATAGGTTGGTTTTATTATTTGACAACGAACATGTCACAACACGTTTCGGTACTACTGTTGATGTAGTTAAAAATCGAGTTGCTGTTTGTTGTTGAAAAATCAATCGCTTTGAACAAGCTGATCGTATAGATCGCATAAATGACATTATAAGTATATTTTTGGAGAACGAGAAAGAAGGAGAAAGAAAAAGAGTTATATGGGTAGGAGTTCAGTAAAAGTATGTAAGTTTATATGATATCATAAACAACCAATAAATTTTAAAGTATATTGACTGTAGGTAGTACGGTTGATTATTTTACCGTGAGGAAAAAGAAATTATATGAGGTATAAAAAATCAGGAACGTGGATAATGGTTTATTATAATAAGGTGTTCTAATCGATATGTAAATGAATTAGATGACCTCGTTGCTTCTTAACAAAAGAAGTATAAATAATTGTTGCTAATAAAACAGAACAAAATGAAATAAATGCTGGAATAAAAAACTGGGAAGGATCCGAGAATATCATAGTAAGTATATATTGTGATAAATCAAAAAAGTTGCACAAGCTATGTTGCCATCCAGCAATTCCACCAATCTTGTCAACTTCCACAAATTGTTGTAATAAAATTGTTTCTGCCATATCATAAAGCCAAAGACCAATACGACTTAAAGACATTCCACCAAATAAAAAAATAGATCCGTAAGGAATTGTTTTGACAAAGGATAAAATGACAGGTATTAAACTTATACATTCAAACCAAAGTGCCCATAGTCCAGTACGTATCATACCAATTTTTTGCGAAAGTATTGGTAAAATATAAGTGGCTCCCATCCCCATAAATCCAGCAACTGCTCGTAATACACCCAATGTAATATCATCATAACCTTCTAGTTTCAAATAAGTTACCATAATACCACCAAATGATAAGACAGTCAAATATAATAATGAAAGTGCAAAACTAGGAAGGAAAATATCGTGTTGTATATATTCCATCAAAGAGACACCATCACCAGTATTATTTTGTTTTTTATTTTGTCGTCGTCGTTGTTGTTGCTGTTGCTGTTGTTGTTGCTGATACTGTGTAATAGAAGGTGATGTTGAAGAAGAAGCAGAAGTCGTGGCAGGAGATACATCATGATCAATTAATGGAGTATATTCTTCATCCAAGGCTGGACAATCCTGATAAACTCGATAAATTAATTGATATTCAATGATAAAGGATATCATGTTCCATATAGCAATAATCACTGGTGCACTGGGTGTTAATGTTAAAAATCCAATCGATACAGGTGCCACTGTTTTACAAAACAAATCGATACGTCGCATTATAGTAATCATATTCTCAGTATCACCACCAGAAATAACCATAACCCAATCCTTTTCCACTGCAATATTGTTACCAATAAATGCCAACTTGAGAATACAGCTGCAACTCACAATGATACCAAACCCAATAATTTGTTCTACTTTATCGAGTAGTTTTTGTTGTTGACGACGTAACAAAATATAAAATGTGATGCAACAGAATATAATGGCAGCTTTTTGAACAAGTAGAGTGTAACGCACAAATGGTAAACGAGGGAATCGGTCAACCCAATGACCGACATGGCTACTTAAAAATACGGCTGAAAGAGTCGTGATGAATCCATAAATAGAAGGAAGTAAGAGAGATTCGTGAAATAATTTGGCAAGTAAAATATAAGCAAGGAATTCGAATACACGATCAGTCCATGATGTTAAAAAGTGTGAAATATATATTCGCATCGTAAAAAAAATGAAATGAAAAAGGGGGCCAAGGGTACCTTACAGGTTGTGAGTAATAATAATAATAAAAAAAAAAAACGTGGCGAAGAAAAAATAAAATAAAAAGTCCACTTATCGCTACTAACAATTTTATTTAGAAATCCGCAACTATTTTTATGCAAGCATCATCCCTTGTCTATCTGTAACATCAAATTACGATTAAGTATATACATATATTAACAATCGCAAGAGTGTGTAGCAATAATAAGAATATGGTATAAAAACGAGAAAGCTGTCATTATACCATGCTCTATTAAGCGAATTTAATAAAATAGGGAGCTTTGGAGCCATCAGCTATAATGAGTCAAACCCGTACTCGATAAAATTCATTCAAGATAAGGATGCAAAGCGTCCACTCATTGAACCTATCAATACAACGACCAAAAAGAGGAATGCCATTTGATTTTTTTTTCTTACTTTTACCAATACATGCGGTTCACAAAAAAACCCTAAAGGAACATGGATTCCAGGTCCTCGTTACACTTGAACTTCGTATCGATGATCCAAATATGTTCTAGATGGCTGCTTAATTTCAAATGCCAAAATATCTACTTGAATGGAAAGTCCCTTGATGTCATTTGTACGAATAGAGAGATGTTCTGTTATATTCAACAGTATCTGTATTTAGCAAAACGTATAATAGACATTCTTTTAATGGTAATAGTTTCTAAAAAAGTTAACAATAAATGTACTGTAAAATATGAAAAAACGATGCGCTTTTTTGTATATATAACCAGGTGAGGTTAAGTTATTAATACTTATAAATGAAAATATAAAACAGAATTAAATACTAAAGTAAGTAGTCATTTCAGAAAGTGAACTCGCTGATCGTTTTTGAGTTTGAGTACGCAGTGCAAAAAAAAAGAACCGTGTTCACGTAACTTCGTTTACTTTTACTTGTCACTTAGTAATTAACCAATAAAGTCGTTTTGGCACCTTTATTCTTATAAAGGGGGGCAATTTTGAAGTAGTTTTTTCCGGTTTCTTTTTCCTGTTTCAATTTATTTACATAGATTCAGAATGAATATGTAATTTCACTACCACTTCTTTTATGGACTTATTCAAAGATATGACTAACTTGATGTCGTCAGGATTTGTTGACAGTCCGGCATAGTGAATTATCACAAGACGAATTGGTCGAGTGGATTTTGTAATCTTGTTGATTAAGTCTTGTGTATTACCAGAGCAATCATCGAAAGTATATGGTCGAGTTGTTGCATCCGGTCCGGCAATTGGGTCGCTGGCAGAAGTGTTGTAAGACACAGATACATCTTCACATAACGGCTTTGTCTTCACTTTGTAGATTTGTAGATTTACTAGTTTCTTTTTTTTGGTTGCGTCCGGTTAAGTATCTATATAATCACCAAGGTATGTATTATATGGCAGTTCGATTGTATAAGGACAAGGACTATCGATTTTTATTTCAACTCGTGTTTGTCCTGGTTATGATGATAACGTTTCTTGATAACCGTATGGTTGATACAGTGCTAGATATCATTGGTTTTTGATTTTCGTACGTGACCAACAGTCGATTTGGACGTGGCCATGGATGATTTCACCAGTGATCTATACTCCTGAATATTTGAAAGATCATCCCCAGTATAATCCAATCAAAATAAGAAGAATGTTTCAAATAATAAAAATGCTTTCCTGGTATCATCTCTGTAAACTTTTTTTGATGAACATTGAGCAATCGGTCACTTTTTGTTCTTTATTATTAGTTTGCTGTACCCCTCATGAACCATCTTTTGACACCCAGACAGAAAGGTTATTTGATGTGACGTTATGATTTGGAATATAAACTGAAACGAGGTTATGGACTTTGGTTTCTGAAAGAAGATACTCTTCCGTTATGCCTGGGCTGCTGCGTAGGTGGGATCGCCATTGACTAACGTAACAGTTTATATCCCTTTTTAACTATGAGAAGAATGACGACGAGTTACTTGGTTTTGAAATAAAAAGATAATGGCTGGCGGTGTTGGTCACGCCAATATGTGTTCTAACCATAATATAATCTTTTCCATTTATATATAGAGAAACGATCTGGTTTTATTGAATTTACAACCAGCATCTTTAAGTTGCTATAATGCTGAAAGTTGAGTCTTCAAAGTGATTTCGAGTCCATAAATCGAACAAGCAGTTGTCATGGGCGGTAAAAAAAAAAAAGAGTCATTTTATGCCAATTCCACTGTGTGTTGTTATGTTAGGCATTGTGGTTTATAGATATTGTAATTGCTCAAATAGTTCGAGTGGTTGCTCTTGCCATCGTCATTGTATTTGCTGAATTTTTATGAATAGTATTCATCTTTTTCATTTGCTTGTAGTCTGAATTGAGTTGGCCATCGTTCAGAGCTGTTGTTTTGTGTATTTTCAGAATACATTTTCATAGATAGATATATCAAGTCTTTATTGATTAATTACTAAAAGTAAACGACAGCATCCATTGTTGAACACGAATTTTTTTTTTGCATGACTTCACCTGGGAAAGAGAAGCGGGGTGAAGTACAAAATTCAAAGTAGAATCTAGAAAAGCGGGATTCTCATCTCTGATGATCATCTTCTATAATTTGAAAATAGGATTAAAACAGTGACACATAAAGAGGCGCAGTCTTACGTAAAAGCTTTTTTTAGATATATAAGAAACTTTCAATTTATTGCCTCTTGACTATTTTTTTTTTCTTTTCTTTTCCAAGAATAACAGCATTAATATGATCACAACAAATCCAGTATCTCCTCATTTACTTACTATTCTGGATTCATTGCCAGATCAAATATATCAACTCAACAAAGCTATAAAATATAATGACTATCAACAAATAATACAGTACACATCAACAACAATCGACTCTATTTATCAAGAAAAACAACTTCTTCTTGCACTTTTTGAACTTCGTTCTCATGCTTACTCAAAGAAGGGTCAGTTCCTTGATAGCATTAAAAATGGAAGGTTAATGATCGAAGCTGCACCAGCATCCACTTTAGGTTATGCCAGACTTGGACAAACGCTTTCTACCTACGGTTATCAAGTTTCTGCAGTTTGTGTTTACAACAAAGGTCTTCAAATCGTTCAACAAAATAATCAATCAGTAAATGTTGATGAATTACATAAAAGAAAAGAAATAGCTGTTCAAAGGTTACAAAAAAAGATGGATCCAATGTCTGTGTTTTCAGATGAAATTATTCAAAGCATTTTCAGTCTATTTTCACAAGAAGTAAAAGTAACTTGTTTACAAGTTTCAACAGTATGGCGCAAGAAACTGTTAGAATGTTCGGATGTATGGAGAATCTTGAAACTTGGACAAAATCATAAAGATTTCCCATTAATAGGTGTGGTAAATCAAGTTACTCGTCATGTGACAGATTTAATCATAGATCAATTTACACATGGAAGTGTTCTCTCTGCTTATATGAAACAATTACAAGGAGGTGGTTTTGAAAATCTCCAGTATCTCTCATTCTTTGGTAATAATAATAATAATAGTAATAGTATTGTATTCATATAGAGCAATTAACAAGAAAAACTTATTTTTTTGATTTTTATCCCCTGCCCCAACACCAGCTCCATACAATTATACAATAGAAAATCCACGAGATTATTTTGCCAGTATTCAAATGGCATTATTCAGGGTCCAAAATACGTTAACCCGTTTTGATATTACTGTCCATCCTGAACATACGTCAAGTTCGATTAAAATCGCGACAATTTTATCCACCTGCAAGAATTTAAAATATCTTTATTACAGCTCAACAGCATCTAATCTATCAAATCATGTTGGCGATTTAACTTTACTGGACGATAACCATCCAAATTTAATCAATTTATGTCTACACTCAAGAAAATTAATTACAGGAAACGATGTTGCACCCATCTTAAAACGATGTCAACAATTACGAAGGCTTGTTGTGTTTTTATGTGATATATGTATTTTGGATACAATTCAAAATACTGCCCCTAATTTGGAGATATTTGGTCTTAACTGTTATTTTTCAAGTGTCACTGCATTAGAGGAAAACATTACAGAAAGGAATAATGATGATGAAAAGACAACTGGGTTACGCTATTTACATTTGAATACCATTAAATCAAACACCCCATCATCTGTAGCAGCAATTAAAATTCTGGATCTTATTTACAAGAACAAAGCAACTTTGGAAACGATTCACGTAGAAATGCCAGACGATACGACAGCATCTACGGCGTCAACGTCTATACATCGTGAAAATGAAATAGGTACACCATATTCTGACTTTGACCTGGTTAACGTTAAAACCATTTTTTGTCGTTCGGGTAATCAAAGAATGGAAAAAGCCTTACTACAATCGATTCGTACATCATCGAAATTACATGATTTGGAATTAAAACGTGTATTTAAAACCAGTTTGGTAATTGATTCCCTTATTCAAATGACTCCACTGAATCGAATCAGTTTAAGAGTATCACCACAACCATTGTCTATTATTGATAGTAATCAAACATCAAAAGTAAATGTTGACGAGAAACGATTGATTCAGCTATTTCAAAAATATGCAAAGCTTCCCAACAACACATCCTTATCATCATCCATGATGCCACCATGCTTAACTTCTCTTGGTCTATTTTATTATAATAATATAACTGACAATGTAATAAAAGCACTTGGACAAGTAAATACATTACAAGAGGTACAATTGCAAGGATTACCGAATATCTCAACCGAAGGAATCATTGAATTTTTTAAACTTGGTGCACACCTAACGCATGTATCACTCAAAAGAATGGATTCTATAACAGATGATGCTTTAAATGTACTTTTAAATCATAAGGCATTATCTTTTCTACGATTGGTGTATTTAAAAAATGTAACAGAGAAGGGTATACGTAATCTGATCAACAAAAAACATTCGAAATGGATGGAATTAGAAATGGGAGGGATGGATCAAATTCCCGATAGTTGTATATTAGATGCAAAGAAAAAAGTAAAAACCTACAGAGATGTTTATATAAAACAATATCAATAAAACAACTTTTTTCTTATTTTTTTTTGGTACGTATTGGCAGAAAAGCCTAAAAAATAATACAATATGCACTTTATTTATATACGCTTTTTATATGGTTCAGAACTTGTAGATAGAAATATATATATATGTACGTACGTAGTAAAAATAAATTGTTCCTAATTTTAAGGGATGTGGGATTTGGGGAAGGGGGGCTATGTATACATAAATATATCTGCTATTGTTGTAGAGATGATATATACTTTTTTCTTTTGCTAATTAATCATGATAATAGTATTCTGGACGTCTTCGTGGGCGCATAACGCAAGCAGCAGTTGCTGATAATGTTGATATTCTTCCGTTATTATCTACTCTTTCGGTCGAACCAATAGCACTGGTACTATCACAAAGAATATGCCTCATAGGATATCTTGGTTTACGAACAGTAACACGATCTACCATTTCACCCATAGCACCATCCTTAGGTAAACTTTGATGATGGGAAATTTGTAATTTTGTTGGTGTTACTTTTATAGATGAAAAACCATATCCTTCATAACGTAAAGCAGACCAATCTGCAATAGGAACTGTTGTGTTTTCAAACGAATCTGTTCCTTGAAAGTTACCAGCATTACCAACAATTAATTGGAAAAATGAAGGAGGTTGATAATAAGATGTCGCCACACGTTGATTATGAGCTATTGGAAAAGTACGTTCGTAATTATGTCGATGACCACTTTTTTTTTTTTGTTATACAAAATATAAATAAAATAAAATAATCACGTACACATGAATATATATTGAAGTGTAAATATGGTTCTGAACATAAACAAAACAATCTCGGATCTGATAAGAAAAACAAAATATAAAAGATTTTTCTTTTCTTACCAAATATAAACATCGACACGATGTTTTAAGAATAATTCTTCTAAACCGCCCAGATCTGTATCATTACGACCATATCGCATTGTATTTGCTTTCCAAGTACAATCTTCAGATTCTGAAGGTGAACAATAGAGAGGACGATGAGCAAATACCATAATCCAAGGTCGTTTGTGACGATTTTCATTTGCTTTGGTTAAATCTTGATCTAACCAATGTAATGCAGTTTGTATTTGTTCGGGTGAACCTTGATCAAAAAACACTTCAGAGGAAAATGAAACTAAATGTAATGATTTATAATCAAAAGAATAAAGCGTTGGATCATCAAAACCAGATTCAATATATGGATTAATACTGAATCGATTCTTATAATGAGAGAAATTATAAGTGTATTCATGATTTCCTGGTGCTGCCATCACAGGAATAGTGGCATAAATGTCTTGAACAAAATTCATATATTCATCTCCTTTGGTTCCATTAAAATCCGCCATGTCATATGCTTGATCTAAGTTTGGGGAGAAAATGGATTAACTACTTTTATTTATCTATTTACGTTTTTCATCATAAAATTTCTATTGTATTTGTTGTACATTTTTTACCACTCTTTCAAAGAGGTTAAGTTAAAAAAAAAAGAAAATTAACTCACCACCAGCAAATGCAATAAAATCATAACGATGTTCATTTGCTACTCTTAATAAATTTGGCATGGAGACTGCATTGGAAGTGCCCTGATTTTTTTTTTAAAAAAAAAGTAAACAAAGGGGAAATTTATTAGTTTATTTTACGCCCTTTCTTGTCGTTGTTTATTTTTGTTGTTGTGTAATCCCTTATTTATGGTTACACTACGTTTGATGCCTATCAATGTGAAAATTATTATTTTTTACCATATCACCCGTCGCGATAAATTCAAACGAGTCACCTTCAGATGGTGTATGGAATTGATAAATTTCGGACCAATCTGTTTCATTTCCTTTGACAGATCCTACTTGATACATGTATAATGTTTCTTTTTTCAAATTTCTTGATTCTAAATTATGTAAATGAACAGTATGACGACCTTCTCCACCATCAACAAATGCCCATCCCTGTAATAATATATAATAATTAATATAATTATTATATATAAACATATATCAAAGTGAAAATTATTTTTACAAGTATTGATTTTGTTGTATGCTAAAATATATCCTATAGAAACGGGAAAAGAGAGAATGCTTGACAAGAGAAAATTCTTACATCGATTCGTTTGACAATTGTATATGTTAAGTCTTCATCATTGTCATTATCATCTGGCCAGTAACGTAAAACGGCATCATCAATCTCTTCTTGAGTAGCAAATTGAATACGACATCTTTCACCATCCGATATCCAAGTCATATGGATTTGTTGGGGTTCAATAAGACCATACGTTCGATTCCATATACCATTGATATTATATTGATCTGGAATAGCGCGTGTTCCTGGACTACCTGGTGCCAATGATCCTTCTGATATTGGAACACCATAAGTTGTCATGGCAATCATTACCATAACCATCGTAACAAATAACCATTTCATCATCATACTAGTCCGCAACATATTTTGTTTGCCCTCTTTTTCTTTTCTCTGGAAATTTCAAATAGTACAAAAACAAAATCACAAAAAAAAAAGAATAAATAAAAAAAGAATGAACGAAAAAAAAACGAAGGTCGGTAAAAAAAAAAAAAGTCTTAGAGAGCAACAATAATTTTAATCCACTTGTTTTATTGGGAAGACCCACGATAATAAAAATAAAAAAATGTCTTCTGTTTGTGTACGTACCTATATAAGTTTTTAATGTTTGAAACATATTTATCTATCTGATTGCTTTATAATCTCTATTCTTTTCTTTTTTTTAAAAAAAAAACAATAAAGCCACAAAAAAAAAAATATGCAAAATAAATACAAATAGAAAATTATATACTTTGTAACAGGAAAGACATGTGTCTTTTTCTTTTTATTTTTTTCTGCAAAGGCAATAATAATATAAAAAAAAAATATTTATGTGAATTCAGAAGCATAATATTTTTTCTCTAACGTTTCAAAAAAAAAAAAACAACAACAGTTACATATATTACAATCATATATATATATATGTAAACAATAATACAAAACATAATGATATTTTTTATTTATTTATTTATTTATCGTAAATCATCATCTTCTTCACTACCACCAATATCAATTTCTTCATCTTCATCATCTTCTTGAATTGTTGCAAGAACATCGGTACCTGATGTTGTCATTGGTGTTGATGTTGATTTAGATGATGTAAGTGGAGCTACTTGTGTTGTAACAGCAGATGTAGATGGAGTAACAGTTGAAGTAATAGATGGTGTTGTAATATTTGTCGTTACATTATTATTATCATTATTACTACTCATCGTTGTTACTGTGGGTAATGGTGACGTTGTTACTGTTGTTGATGATGAGGTTCCAGTAGTAGTAGTACTAGTAGATGGGGTATGTTCAACTACGCGATTCATTAATAATTCATCTGCCGCAGTATTCTGTCTCAATTTACTAGGTCGAGTGGTTGTACTACCATGTTTTTTGTTTTGTAATTTTTTAGTAGGTACTACAACACGTAAAGGTGACGTCAAAGTACCACTCCATGAAGCTGATTTTTTAAGAGCTGAAGGTGCAATTTTTCCACCTACACTGCGTCCTGGCCCTTGGGGTCTTCTTCGTGCTGTTGCTTTACCATTACGTCGAATTGAAGTGGATGAGGAAGAGGGTGATAAAGAGGGTGACGAGGAAGAAAATGATATATTATTAGTATTAGAAGCGACCGTACTAACAGAAGGTATCCTATTTCCTGGTAAAGCCGTTGCTGCTGCTGTTGTTGAATTGATAGGTGATGTTGTTGCTGAAAGAGGTATACGACGTGGATTTTCCATGATGGGACTACTAGCCCGTCGTAATAATTCTTCCAAATCAAATGAACTACCACTTTCCATAGCTTCAATAGCTGCATCACGCATTCGTTTCATTCTTTGTCTTACTTCTTCCACATCCGTATCAGTATCTGTATCAGCATCTTCTTCTTCACCAACATCCAATGGTTTAATTTGTTCTTCAATAATTTGAACTTGTTCTTCCTCCTCTTCCTCTTCCTCTTCTTCTTCAGACGATGAAGAAGATGAGGACAAAGATGATTCACTATTAACAATATCTACATCACTTGATTCATCCTCTTCTTTTTCTTCTTTCTTCTTCTTTTTCTTCTTCATTTTTGGTTTCAATAATTGTTTTCGTTTTCGTTTATTATTCAATGGACCTCCAAGAATCGTTTTACGTCCACCTGCAGTAATAATCACAGGTTTAGCATTGGAGCTATCAATAATGGGAGCCGGTTGTTTATTTTCAAGTTCTTCATCTGAAAAGTCTTCTGCATTATAATTTTGATCTTCTTCATCATCTTCTTCGTCATCTCCTTCAAATGTTCCCAATAAAGGTGCTTTTTGTGCCAATTCAGCGAATTTTCTTGGATTGTTGCCTAATATAAGTTGATGTAATTGAGCTGCAGATGTTGTTTGAGTAGGAGGTAAAAGACCATAACCTTTATTGTTATTATTTGTACTGTTGTTCGTATTCACTCCTTCAGCGGTCCTATTTGTTATGGTCATTGCATTGGAAGAAGAAGGTGATGGAATACCATTGTTGGCTCCTACTACTGATGATGAAATACCCAAAGATGAAGATTGATTTCGTAAAGCTTGTAATGTAAATGCTGTTAATCGATGATCTTTTGCTGTCGTTGCGGTCGTACTGGGTGATGTTGTATTATTGGATATAGATCCAGAGGATGCAGAAGTAGAAGCAAAGGGTGGATTGGATGTTGTACGACGATGATGATGTCCACCAGGAGGTGCAGATAACATGGGAACTTGAATAGGTAATGGGGATGGAAAATAAGATTCAATTTTATCACTCAAAAAAGGACCCAAACGATGTTGAATCGAACATGTTACTGCTAATTCTTGTGCTCTTCGTAAAGGAATCCAAGTACCGTATAATTCACTCTTTTTTCTTGGCATACGTCTTCGTTCCATTTCAAAACTGAGAATCATACTACGTTCACTTTCAGTATCAATTCCTCCAGCAGTCAATAATTTGGTACCATTGATATAACCCGAATCCAATCGACGCATGATACGGCATTCTTGTGGAACAGTATCCGTGGGTGCCAGCACCGCAATACATACTGGAATATTGTCGACAATAGTTATGTACATGGGTGGATTAGTCGACATTGTCGTATGAACAATTTGTTGCTGAGGATCAGTTATATGTACAAAGGATGGATGTTGAGGTTGTATAGATGTATTTATGGTATTGGATGGGGTAGGTGAAGATGATGATGCTGATGATGAAGAGGGTAAAGAATCTTTTCGAAATAAATTTTCCAAGGCTGGAAATCGAGCTAATGCAGTTTTGAAATCGGATGCAAAATTTGGTGAAAGTGATGATGGAGAAGAAGAAGATTTATTGACAGATTGCATATAAGCAGCAAGTGTTTTTGCTAAATCAAATGTAGATGATAAATGAGCAAGGCCAGGAATAGCTGCAGTCATTTGTTGTAATGCAGCAATATTTAAATTGGGTATACTCAATGTTTTGAGCAAATCCAATGGTGATGGTTGTTGCTGCTGTGGTTGTTGTTGTTGTGATATATCCTTGTTATCCCCTATTTTTGTTACTTGCTGTTGTTGTTGTGGTAATGTAGATGTCCCATTAAATCCTGGTGTTTCCGTTGGTTTTTTATTATTATTTGATACAGTTGAAGTTAAAGTAATCTCTTCATCATCTTCAAATCGAACAAAAGATTCATCATCATCCACATCTAATAATGTTTGTTGTATTTGTTTTGGTGCTTGTTGAGGCGACGGTAATTTAGATTGAGCTTGTGTATTCTCATTATCTGATTTATAAAAAATAAAATTGAAATGATAAGCTTGTTTGAAAAAATAAAGTGTGTATTTACTAGATAACCACATATACACACACACACACACACACACACACACACACAGAAAGTCAAGTGGTCCTGGACAAAATGTATATTTTTTTTTAAAACTATTCCTAAATTTGACACATACCAGACACATGTTGTTGATCCACTTGTTTAGTGTCATTATTATTATTCGTATTTTGATCGTCCGTACCATCTTGAGTTCCATTTATGTTTAAATTTTTTTCTTCTCCTTTTGACTGTGGTTGTTCATTTCCTTCATTTCCTTCTCCTTTGTCATGATCATCATCTAATGGTTCATCACTTAATAATTTAGTCAATCCAGGAGAACTTTCAATTTCAAATTCTTCGATTAATTCCCGTGCACGACTTAATGGTACCCTATAAATATATATTATCATTATATATAGTTAGAAAAAATAAATTCTATTGTGTTACAACATACAATCAAAAAAAAAAAAAAAAAACTATTTACCATGCTCCTCTACATTCAAGTGGACCTTTTGTCAATGTCACAACTACACGACCTTCTTCAGTTTCTGTAGCAGCATCAAATGGTCCTTTACCAAGTACAGGCCTTGCTGCTTTTCGTAATTGAGTGGCATTTACATAACCTTGATCAAGATAAAAATGTTGACTATTCCGTCTATCTTTCGATGTATCAGCTGCGTGACGTGTACGTAACGCTACATGTTCTGTGGCACCATCTGTTGAAGCAATAAATCGGAGCACTTTGGTATCGGGTATATCTTCGGGTGAATCCAATTGATAACATTCTAATGGTCCAAAAGTCTTTTTAATAATCGAATATTTTTGTCGTTGATTTAAAGTACGTTGATAACGAGGTTTCATTGTATAATTTTCATCGTCTTCCTCTTCCACTTCTTCTTTCTCTTTTTTCTCCTTTTGTTGATCTAGTTGTACATTTTCTTTTGTTATTGTTGTTGTCTTCTCTTCTTCTTCTTCTTCTTTTACCAATGGGGGTGATACACTCTTTTCAATAGTTTTTGTCATTGTTGAATCATCCAATTCAGTGTTATCTTCCTCATCCTCTTCAAGTAGTAGATTAGCACCTGATGTCGTACTTTCATCGGGCCATGACTTTCGCCGAGGTCGTGTAACAATTTCTTCTTGTTCATCTAATTCTTCTATATCACCTGTAGTTACTACTGAAGAAGTCTCTATATCAGACATCCTATGTTGTTGTTCTTGCTCTTGAAATTGTCGATTCGATACATGATGATAATGATTATTTTGTTCCGCTAATCCACGAGCTGTACTTGCCAAAAGTGCACGTTGTAATAAAGATGTTTCTCTACATCCCATCATAGCTGAGAAACTTTTTCTAGAGGTTGTCCTTGCTGCTGATGGAATATGTGTTGGTAATTGCTGAAGTGAATCGGAGAATGAAGATGAAGAAGAAGACGAGGAGGATACGGGTGCTGATAATGTAGAGGAGGATGCACCACTTTGATTATTATTGTTATTATGATTTCCATTATTACTATTACTGTTATTATTATTACTGTCACCACTAAAATAAGCTTCTAATTCTTGAACAGATATAGATTCGGGCGTAGCAATATTAAATGGTAATTGATGATGTGCTGTTGATGGATCCAAAAATACAGGATCAAAATCTTGTTGATCATATTGATTGTTATTATTATTATTCACATTCCACATATCATCCCCCATCAGTGAAAAAGATTGTCGTCGAGCAGATAATCTTGGTGAGTCCATCGTTGTACGATCATTTTGATTATTAGTGTTATTATTGTTATTTGTTGAAGTCATTGCTTGAGCAATACTAGGTCGTCTGGATGATATAGAAATAGAAGATCTTCTTCTTTGTTGTTGTTGTGGATCCATATCTCCTAAAACATCATCTCCTTTTAACATTTCTTCATGATAATCTGAATATTCTGCTTCACTTTCTTCTTCATCTTCTTCGGATACATCCATTGTTGTAGGAATAATATGCTCATTATGATTATTGTTTTGAACGGTAATAGGAGGTGACGATATAGGGGATACAGGTTGTTGTTTTTGTTGAGAAGATGTCATTATGGATTCATGCGTTATTAATTTTTGTTTACCATTGGAAGAAGAAGAAGGAGGAGAATAAGATGAAAAACTAGAGGAAGAAGTGGCTGTAACAGGAGATAATGGTAAATGATGATGTCGTATCCGTTTTATATTTCTTTGATCTAATTCTTCATCTTCATCCTCTTCTTCATCCTCTTCTTCAATATCGACATCATCTGATTCATCATCGGCTTCTTCGTCACTTTCTTCTTCCTGTCTTCGCTGTAATTGAATTTGCTCTTCTTTTCGTTTTCGTTTTTGTGATTTTCCATGAGATCGTTTTGAATGCGTTGATGTTATAGATGAAGTACTACTTGTTTTTCGTCGACGTTGAGATGGATCTTCTTCTTCAGAAGATAATTCTGATAATTCTTCTTGTTTTTGTTTTTGAGAAATAGAAGACTGTTTTCGATGTCGTTTTGATTGTCGTATGGGTAGCGGTTGTTGTTGTTGAGATGTAGGTTGTGATGATGGAGGTGAAAGAGGTTCATGACCTGTTGTAGTAGTATTATTCGTTGCAGCTGTTGTTGTTGTTGTAGATGGAGAGGGAGAAGAGGAAGAAGAGGATGGTTCAGTTGCTAAAGAATAGTTAATTTTTCTTGAATGATTTTCATCGAAATGTTTCGCTAATAGTGGTGGTCGTGGTGGGTTGTGTTCCGCAGCTCTTTTAAAATGTTGTGATATACGTGATGATACTGTAGCAAATGGTGTTGCGCCCCTAAGTTATATATATATATTTATATAAAAGTTTAGATTATAAATCACAAATAAAAATATATGTATATACATATACGCCGCAGCAGTACCCACAACAGCAACAACAAAAACAAAAAAAAACAATACTAATAATAAACATACCCTAAAGTAGCATATTTATATTTAACAATGACATTAGCAAGTTCTTTAGGTGAACTTGGTTTATTGCCCATTTTTAAAAGAGCTTTCAAAATGGCTGTAAATACTTTATCTTTTGCATCGTCTGGGTGTATAGGAACGGGTAAACCACCTTTTTGTTGTCTAGTATGTGTGGGTTTTGAACTAGAAGCATCGCCCTGTTGTTGTCTTTGTTGTTGTTGGTGTTGTTCATGTCTTGAAGAAGACCTTAATGCTGGTTTATCAGACATTGTTTAGTAATTGGACGGAGAAAAAAAAAAGAGGGTAAAAAAATAATGATTTTGACACAAGACAAGACGTTTATTATGTCAAAGCGGTCTTTTTTTCTTCTTTATAAATGGCGGAAAGTCAATGTCGTTATATTGTATATATGTTTGTTTTCTCTCTTAAGAAACGTTTTTCTTATATAGTTGTTGAAAAAATATGTGAGAGAGAAACTGTTATAAAAAAAAAAAAAAGAGGGTATGTTTTTTTTTTCTAAAACAAGTTTAAAGGGAACGGAAAGCGTGAATAAAGGTGACAGCAAAAGAAGTGTATGTGAGAGAGAGAGAGAGAGAGCTGAAAGAGAAAAAAAAAAAGAGAGAGAGAGAGAGCGAGTAAAAAAGTCCTGACTGATTCACTACCCTGGAAAGCAGGTAAAAAAAAAAAATGTGTCTCAAAGCGGAGTGTAATTCTCTCTCTCTCTCTCTTTTCTTTTATCATTTTACTTTTTGTATCACCTAATCCCAGTTTATACCGTAAAAAAAGCCTAAAGTAAAGAAGAGAGCTATTTTTATTTGTTTGTATTAAAGAATAATATTTTACTAACAGCACCAATAACTAGTAACTAGTAACTACATTATTATATATTGGCTGTTCCTTGATAAAAGTTATATAAAAGAAATAAAAAAATTTTCCAGTGATAAATTTTTATTGGATATAAGAATGGGTGCATCATTTTCGGATATTTAAATTTAACTAAGAGAAAACTAAAAGAAAAGAAGTTGTGTGTGTATACTTGTAAGTTAAACTACAATTTTGATGTTGTTGATCTGATACAACGATCGCCTATAATATTTTAATATGAATATTAATATATAATTTGAATATTATCGTTTCTTATAACTGTTTTTACTTACAAATGAAAAGACATTTTTCTTTTTCATTATTATTATCGTTATTATTATTACTGTTGTTACGAGGATGATAATAATTTCGATTACGTTGTTCATACCAACGTTTAGCATCGATAGTATGACATTGTGAACAAGTACGTGTCATATCGCCTTGTTGTTCTTGTTCATATTTTAGTTGATTTAATGCTCCTCTTGAAATCTTGGTTTTCCCATCTGTTTGAACAATAACTATACGACGCTTTTTACTGACTTTCTCACTATATACAATGGATTTGTTGTTGTTGTAATATAAAACAAAACATATATGTATATATATATGATAAATTAATATATAAATGTGGTTAAATAAATCGATTAAACAATTCATTATCAATAATTTATCAATTATACAACAATAGATATAAGAACAACTTACTATAAACCACACGCATTGCATAATAATGCTTTTGTAATAGGTCCTCGTCGCCATGTGGGTGTCTTTGTCGATCCACAATTGGAGCATTTTTTTCTTTCTTTCTGTTTATCTGAAGATCGACGTGGTTTACGATGTTTTGTAATACCACTAGTAAAGCTAGTGTCACCATAACTCTTTGTATTACTATCATTGTGAAGATGTGTATCATTGTGTAGAGCATTATCCTTGTTTACAGAAACATTTGAATAATGTGGATCTTGATGTTTGAAACTTGGGACTGGCGGACCCGATGAAAATGGACCAGCCGAAAAAGAGGCAGGATTAGGTACCACATCCGGTGGTGTTGGGGGCATCGATGGACCTGAGGAAGATACAGATCCTTGATTATAAAATATGTGTGAATCTTGGGGACCTGCTGCATAGTACGACGGCCATGTAGGGCCAATAGTGATAGGAGTATCACAAAAAACCTCTGGTGCACCTTCAGCAAACATACAAGTATCCGAGGTAGCAGTTGCTGTTGAATTACCTCCAAGACAATTGTATGAAGCTGTACATTGTATGGAATCGTGGGTATCTTCATGTCCAGTGGGCATCAAGTCAAAACAACCTTCACCATTGCTTTGGTAAGAAAGAGTAGCATGGTCCGAAGGCCAATAGTCGATATGGTTTGAGTTCATGGTTTTTTTTTACTAATGAACAATAATAGTGAAAAGAAAAAGAAAAGAAGAAGAAAAAAAAAGAAAGATTTTTAATAATAATTATTTCTTATAACAAGTTCCATGCAAAACTTATGTTATTCAATTGGAAGGCATTTTTTTTAAGGTAATGGGTTCCCCAGACCATCAATAAGAAAATAATGAATTGAAATTTATCATTGTTATTCTTATTTCTCCTTTTCATGTTTAGTATTGTACCTGTGATCCATTTAGACTAGTTGTTGTTGTTGTTATTATTGTTGTCTTCCTCCTCCTCCCCCCAAAGTTTATATTCCCAATTTCAGTATATCTCAAATGATCAATACACTTATCGTCATCATTCATCTCATTAACATTATATATATTTATGATAGGGTATAATATATTACAAAGAAAAAGAAAAAAAAGAGGGTTATTTAACCACCAATACGTGTTAATCCACGTAAACTTTCTTGAACTAAAAGACCTGGTCTATGAGAAAATACATATTTTTCTCTTAAAATGATAACAGTATCATAAATAACTGAAGATGACGAGGATTCATCCATTATCATTTTATCTTGTTCTTCTTGTTCTTGATTCTTTTCACGTTTACGTATTATTGCAAAAGGTTTCAATAATTTCACTTTTTTACCTTCCACTCTGTGATGTCCTATCATTAGAGTGGCTTTATCCTATAATATATATTAATGACTCTATTCTCTCTCTCTCTGATATATATATATATATATAACAATCAAGAATACATACATTATTAAATGAAATGTCACCCATTTTTAAATTATTTACTTGAGTTTCATTACTTTGAAAATTCCCTTGAAATTCCAATAAAACAATATTTGAATTATTTTGTTTTGATTCTTTCAAAGAATAAATGACGGCACACACCATGATTAATAAAAAAAAATGAAAGGGAATAAAAGTGTACAGGTTTTTTTTGGTACTAAAAATGGTAAAAGGGATCTCCCCCCCCCAAAATTGTTCTAGACGCGTAATTATTTTTTTTTATATGACGCGTGCGCCGCCCAAAGGAACCTCATTTTTTGTTTAATGACCTCCTTTTTTTTGCTATTTGAACAGAAAAGTAAACATAAACATGTGAATTCCTCATTTTGCATAAGAAAAAACACATTTTTTTTTTCATTATAACACTATACTTTATAGAATTAAAAAGGAGAAAGCACTATTTACGGAAGAGTTCATCCGTTTTTAAATTTTTATTTTTTATGCATCAATCTTTTTATTCTTGTTGAAGGGAAACCTTTTGCATTAAAAATGATAGATGAATTCTGGTTTTTTTTTGTAGGTTGCTGTAGCATAATGATAGTGATAAAATGGTGGAGGGGGGGGGGAGGGAATTGAAACTGGAAAAATTGAAACCAAAAAAAAAACGCGACCCTTTTTTTTTTAGACGCGTTCGTGTTTTTAATAGGTTACTAAGCTTTAAAAAATTAAACCAAAGTTTCTATTGTTACTCATTATTCTTATATACCCCTCCTTTTTAAAAAATGACAAAACGAAAATATAATGAGGAAATAGAAGATTATAGAACTCATACAACTAATCCCAGAACTTGGAGTGTTCATAAAGCATTAAGAATGCGTGCTATTCATGGTCGACGTTATAATGGACAAGTCATAAATAGTATGTTCTATATATTGATTAAATTTATTCTTTTTTTTTTTTTTGTAACATTAACCTTTTTTTAATTATAGTCCCAGGAAGAAAATTATTAGAACGATTTCAAGGTCATGACCAAAATATTTATCGTTTTTATTATCCCAGTGGAAGAAAATGTGTTCCTTTTGTATGTTCATATAGTCATCGTAAGTTATATTATTTACCATTATATATAAACACGAATAAGAATATCAATAGAGACTAATATAAAAAATTGGATATAAAAAGGTCACCCCATATTAGCAGTAGGTGATGAAGAACGACGTGTCACTTTAATACGAACTGATAAAGATAATACACTTTCAAGTGGTAATAATAATAATAATAATCCCTCCCCTTCTTTTTCTATTAATTTAACTAATTATTATTATATAGCAAGTTATCACAAAGCGTTTTATACCCATGCTGATGCAGTTTTAGATATTAAATGGAATAAAGATGATGATCTTCTTGTAAGTTATATATATATATATATATAAAAGATGTTATTATTGATTTTTAACTAAATATAAATTAAAATAGATGACAGGTTCAGCAGATTCATTAATACGATTGTGGGATGTTGAACATCAAACATGTGTAGCAACTTTAAAAGGTCATGAACATAGTATAAGATCTGTTAATTTCCATCCAATGGATCCAAGTAAGTTATTAATATTTATTACTATTATAATAAATGGAATTATATATAATTAATAACTATAAATAAAAATAGATCTTATTATATCTTCAAGTAAAGATGGTGCATTTTGTATTTGGGATACACGATATAGGTTATTAAAACAAAATGATCCAGAAGCAGTTGATGGAGTAGGTCAAGATGCACCTGTTTATGGACCTATTAAAATAACACCACAAGCACATGATGATTCAAAAACAAGAAAATCAACCACAAAACAACAACAATCTATGTTAAAATCATCCGCATTTTCATTTAATCGTGTTATACAAGATCGATCTGTTACCTGTGCTTTATTTATACCTAATCAAGACAATAAAATTATAACTTCAGGAAGTTATGATGGGTAAATTATTATTATTGTTGTTGTATTAATGAAAACATGTATATTAATCCAAATATGATTTTTATTTCATAGTAAAATTAAAATATGGGATTGTCGAGCAGGTAGAGATTCACAACTCAAAGATGAATGGGGTACTTATGATGATTCTATTGCAAAAGTACGTGGTATCACAGATATGAAAATAGATAGTACAGGTACAAGATTATTTAGTTTATCTATGGATCACAGGTACGTAAGAATAAGAAAGATAATAAGAATAATAATAGTGCCCGTTCATTAATACATTTCTATTATAGAATTACAATGCATTGTCTAAATAATTTATCCCAACCTGTTCGACGATTTGTTAATTCTAAACAAAGATTAAATACATTTTATGTTAAACTTGATCTTTCAGTGGATGATCGATATTTACTTTGTGGATCTTCAAATCAATCAGTTTATGCATGGGATGTAGAACGACCTGAATCAGGTCCTGTTACATTTGAAGGCCATGATAGTGAAACAACATCTGTTTCTTGGTCTAATACTAATTCAGAGGTAAAAATATTATAATTATATATAGATATAGATCGAGTAATAAGATTATTAATTATAAATATTTAGTTTGCAAGTTGTTCAGATGATGGATCTGTACGGATATGGAAATATCAATGAGGATTGAAAAAGAAAAACAAACAAACAAGAAGATGTTCTTTATACGTAATAATTAATATAATAGTCCTATTTGTACATATATAATATATATTTGTTTTTTTGTAATAATAAATAAAGAACAAGAATGAATCAAGAAAATTCAACATGAATAAATAGATTTTACACAACAAAAAAATTGTTGTTGTTGTTGTTGTTTTTTTTAATACATCAAAATCTAGAAAGAAAGAAAAAAAAAGATTCAATTGATGAGAGAAAAAGAGAAAAAGAGAGCAAAAAAAAAAAGGGTAAATTGATTTAGTTTGTATTAGTAGGATTAACAGCACACCTATTAAATAATAATAATAATAATAAAAAGTCATAGAATAGATTAATATACATATCGAATCAACTAATAATTAAATAAATAAACTTACATCCAAATTCGAGTCTTGTAAATTTTAAATAGTTCACGAACTAATTCTCGGAAATCAATACGTCTTTCAGCAACAAAATAAAAAGTTAATTTACGTCGATCCCTATAATATATTAAAGTCAGTCATCCATCCAAAATTTCCATTCCATTGAAATATATATATATATATATATATACATAGGACTGTTGATTTACCATTGATATTCTGCATCTACTACTTCCATTGGTAATTTTCGTTGTTTTGTTTTTTGTTGACATAATAAAAGTGCTCGTTGTTCATCTTGACTTTTCATTAATAATACACTAATTTCATCCGGTAATGCTTGTCGATAAATACGTTTGATTTGAATATCAGATAATTTCACTTCTTGAACCCCTTGTTGTTGCTCATTGGATAATGATGATAAGGGTGATGAGGGAGAAGAAGTACTGGAATGATGATCATTATTTTCTTCCAATTCTTCTTGTTGTTGTTCATGTTGTTGTTTTTTTAAATTTAAAATTTCTTCTGGTGTTAAATTTTCTTTAGCTATTTTTCCTAAATCTTTTCCACGATCTGCTTCTACAATAACCAAATCACCAAGATGAGGCATTGATTGTTGTGGATTATTCGTGTTATTAGGAATGACGTAAAAAAAGTCTGTACGACCTGCTTTAAATTCGATCATGTACAACAATGTTTCTGCAGGTAATTGGTGTAACGCTACACCTTTTCCTTCTTGATATATTTCATGTTGTTGTTGTTGATGATGATGATTTGAATAATAAGGTTGTGTATGGGGTGGTGGTAAATGAGAATATATTTCTGTTGGATGGTGATGTGAATGAGGATGCGTATGGGGTGACATGCTGGTGATAGGGTAAGCGGATGTAGTGGGTGGAATATTATTATTATTATTAAATACTGATTGTTGTTGAAATTGCATTGCTTCAATTTGTTCCGCAAGTCGCTGTACAGGATCTGGCGTCATTGTAGTCGTTGTGTTACTAGATTATAAAAGTAATAAGTTTTCTCTCTTTTTCCGTCATCCATCTTATTCTGATATATATCCAGTTCAAAACATTTTATTTATTTATTTTTACCTGTTCATGTGACCCTGTGAATCGGATGATGTTGTTGTTATTATTCCGTTCCATGCCTGATTTGCTTTATCTTCTTGTTCAACCGATCCACGGTCATTCTTATTATTATTATTATTTTCATTATATCGATCAGATAAATAGTCTTGTTGAGATGATGACAATATACTTAATGCAGCTCCTGATGATTTTGATCTCATTCGATTCGTATTAAATTCATCCTCTCCTAATAATAATGTTCGTTGTTGTGCAATTTCTTTTCCTCCTTCATCCTCTTCTTCTTCTTCTTCCATAGTTTCCAATGAATTTTTATATACTTTGGTACTATTATTTGCTGCTGCTGTTGTTGTTGTTGTTGTTGAATTATTGGCAAGGTTATTATTATTACTATCATCATCATCACTATAATCATCGTATCCGAAAAATGTTGGATCCTGTCCCATAGAAAATGATAAACTACGATGTTGACGATAAATAGGTTCCATAGAAACACCAGGTAACATGGGAACAGATAATACACTATTACCATTAATATTATTATTGGTTTCGTCAATCATATCCGGAGGCACTACTTCATGCGCCGGCGCATGATCATTGTTATTATCGAATATAGATGGACCTTCCCATTGGAACCCAGAATCATTATTGTTGTTGGTACTGTTATTATTATTTGACCATGTGCTTTTGTTATTGTTCTTCTCGTTATTCACAGTTGACATTGTTGTTGTTCGACTTTCCTACATGTAAATATAAGTAAACTTATTCATCTATTTCCCACACACACGCACACATAGAACATCCAAATCTTTACCTTTTTCCTTGTTTTAGTCGTTTGGGTATTACTTTTGTGATGTTGCTGTTATATAATCCATAATGAGTTTTTCGTTTGTTTGTTTTTTTTTTGGCTTCATTTTCTTTTTTTTCTTTTTTTTACTCTTAGGTTATTGTACCTTTGCCATGTTTTAATCCAATTGAAACAAGGGAAGGAAATGTTATTTTTGTCAATTAAAAACTAAATAATGCATATATAAAAAGGTTTTTTAGAGAGCAAAAAAAAAAAAAAATCCCCCCATTTTCATACACTTGGTCCTTGTATCATCCAAATTATTCTTTTTACCTGTTTGGTATATCAATATATTGTAAGGTTGTTATTGTTGTTTATTTTATTTAATAAAAATGATGACAAAGGATATACACTAAAATATTAAATATTTATATACACACACACATATATATATATATACATTTAAATCAAAAAAGTAAAAAAGAAAAAAGGGGTGTAAAAAATAATAACGCCCAATTCTTTTATCCTTTCCGCGTTTTTTTTTTTTTTTTTTTTTTTTCAATATAATAATAATACCTCTTTATTTGTTATTGCAAGTCCCTGAAAACTAAACACGTTTTACTTTTTCGTTCAAAATTATAAAGGTGATTGTCAATGGTATGTATATATTATATAGTTGGTAATGAAACCAAAAAAAAAAACAGATAAAATAGAGAAGAATGAGTTATAACGGGTAAAAGAAAAAATAAAAAGAGAAAAAAAAAAAAAAAAAAAAGAAAAGCAAGTTGTCGGGGTTCTTTCATCCACTTTTTGAATTGTGGAGTTTCTTTAAGTTTTTACTATATAATAGACAACTAAGATGTTTATATACACAAATAGAGAAGAACTCACCC
Organism: Circinella umbellata; assembly: GCA_025093555.1. Classification (NCBI taxonomy): domain Eukaryota; kingdom Fungi; phylum Mucoromycota; class Mucoromycetes; order Mucorales; family Lichtheimiaceae; genus Circinella; species Circinella umbellata. The sequence goes on from JAIWNF010000063.1 coordinate 185,216, forward strand.
TAATACCTTCTTTTTTATTTTGGAAAGGATGTCTGAGATAGGTTGGGAGAGAGAGTCTTTTTGTTTAAGTAATATATTCCAAGTTACTTTTGAATTCGGGACTTTTTTTTTTGTAGAATGTTTTTTGGGAAGGATAAATCTTACAAGGTTTCACCCCCGCATTAAAAAAACACACTTTGTCTTCCGTTTCCTTCTTGTTTGTAACCTTTTACCGAGTCCATAAAAACAATTTTGGTTTTTTTGTACCACCTTTTAAGGTTTTTCTTTTTTAGCCGTTTATTTTCTTAATTGAATTTTATCACATAATAAAACTCTTATTTTTTTTAAAAAAGAAAATAAATGTACAATAAGTTTTGTATTTTATATGAAAATAGAGTGACTATTTGAAATCAAAAGGAAGACTTTCACTCCGAAAAAAGTACTATTCCCGATCTTTCCGAAACATACCAGATAGAGACAACCCATATGTTGCCAAAGAATCAACTACTCACTCATGTAGATATTTGGCTTTTTAACACTTGTAAATCACATGTACAAACTATTCGATATAAAATAAAATATCTAGTAGAATAAAAGCTAAATAATTCTCGTTGTCGTGATACGTAAAGGAACTGGTCGCGATATATAATAAGTATCTTTGACCTTAGTAACATGATATTCACTAAAAGATGGATTGTAACGAACTGTTTTTACATCTTTTGGTGCATAGGATATACATTCTTGGCTAATCCAAGTTACTTGTAGTGTGTTACATCATTGAGTACTTCTAATTTGACTAGCAACAAATGATCAGGATAACCAAGAGCACCAACGATATCATCGTTCACTAAATTCGTATCATGAAGGAAATACATATATGTGATTTGATTTTCAAGCTTGTAAATTCCAACACTTGAAACGTTGCTCAGACCACATAAATGATATGTCGTATAACGTTCTAACGTCAAATAGTTTTTCGAGCACGTCGTTTGCCACCGAATCACAGGATCGTAACTTGATCCAATTCAAAGAAATATTTTTTTGTGTTGCTGCTTGAAAATTAATGTGTGAATAGTAGCTGAATCTAGAGTTGATCCATATTATGTTTATAATAATAAACATGTGATGTATTGAGACCCTGAAAGTGGGTGTTCTTTTTATATAACAAATCCCAAGTGCTGTAGCCAATATCTGAATTCTGGATCGCGTCACTCAGACATCATAAAATCTTCAATTACGGGAGATAACCAGACTGTCAAAATGCTTCAAATTTTTTTAGTTCAAATCAGGGTATTTTGCATATAGTTTTTTCAAGCCGATAATTACGCATCCACGAAACATTTCCAGTGTACGTATTCCGATTTTTTGTAAACAAGAGATATCATATTTTCAGAACCAATAAATTGTAAGCTGTATAAAATAATCTGTAATACTTTTTGCTGCTGATTTATTTTCTGTGCTTCATCATCATAATAGCTCTCAGTCTTCTTAGATGTTCATTTGGTGTACAAGATTTATAATTGGATAACTGAAATGACATGAATAAAGAAAAGATTTATCACAAAGCTTCGTCTTGGCTTCTGTTTACGCAAAGAATTTTAATGAACCTTTGTCAGGAATTATTAGTGATACGAGTATATTATAGATATAAAATTAATGTTACATATTGGATGTAGATTGCACAATTACATACAGTATGTTTAAAATTTCAAACGCATAAAAAAAAAGACACAACTTATACATGAATAATGAATAAATATAGTATACACATTTATTTATTTAAGATCTATCATACCAAGATGACCGTGATACATAATAAGTATCTTTGGCTTTAGTAACATAATATTCACTAAAAGGTGAATTATAACGAACTGTTTTTACATTTTTTTGTGCATAGGATATACATTCTTGGGTAATCCAGGGACATTCCGTTATTTCAAGGGTCTTTAACTGTTGTGATTTCCGTTTTTTATTATCTACTAGTACTCGTACTCCTTCATCAGTTACGTCATTGAGTACTTCTAATTTGACTAGCAACAAATTATCAAGATCACCAAGTGCAGCAATTATATCGTCGTTCACTAATTCCATATCATGAAGAAATACATGTGTGATTTGATTTCCAAGTTTGTTGATACATTGTAAAATTCCAACACTTGAAACGTTGCTTAAACCACCTAAATGTATGTCGTGTAACGTTTTAATGTCAGATAGTTTTTTTAACACATCGTTCGTTACTGGATCGCAGTATCGTAACTTGATCCAATTCAAAGAAGTACTCTTTGTGTTGTTGCTGGAGCATTCCGCGTAATGTGTGAATAATCGAATCAATAACTGAGTGGTGTCATTTGTATGATGAAGATAGGCATGTGATATATTGAGACCTGAAAGTGGTATTCTGTTTATAAGCGCCGTCAATAACAAATTCAAGTTATAATTTCCCACAACAACCAAAGTAGATAAAACATTTGAACTCTGAATCGCTACACGCATCATAAATTCTTGAATTCCAGGAGCTAACCAAGTTGCTAAATGTTTCAAACTTCTCAGTCTGAAATCTGGATATCTTCTATGCAACACACTAATTTGTGCCTCCGGTAATTTAAACATACATCCACGAAGATTTTCTAACGTTTCTCGATTCTTGTAAATTAAAGGCAAAAGAGCTCGAGGTGCCACAGCTGTTTCACCGTAACTTGTATAAATAACCCGTAATCCCTTTTTTTGTTGTAATGCTTCATCTTCTTTCTTCTTTTCTTGTAGCATAGGGAGAGGAGAACCATCCATACCGTCGTTGTAACAGAATAATTCCAAATTGGGTGTCGATGTGCGAACCAATGCTTCCAATACTGAGACTTTACATGAGCGTAAAACCAATCGTCGTAACTGTTGACATTGTTTAAGAATGGGTTCGATCAGTTTTCCAGTAATGTTATTTGAATCTACTTCCAAGTTGACAAGGGATTGGTGTTGAAATTGTGGATCGAACTCTTCTTCCCATATTGTAAAATTGGCCCTGGGTGCTGAAAATATGAGATCAGTTAAATTGGGACAAGATTTTAAAATGGAAATGAATGTTATGTAATGTAAAAATGAAAGTTGGACTTTTATGTTAAGTTTTGTAAGAGTATTTCTAATTTGACCTAATGTAAACATAGTCGAAAAAGAGTAGTCTTCAAAATTATCAGTTTTGCAAACTGTAAGATATAAAAGCGAATTGTGAGAAGATATAATTAGACTATCGTTATTGCCATTTAGGCAAAAACGTAATTGTTATTTTATATACGTAAGAATAAGCTTCTGATACTTTTATCTATTTTTTTTTTTTTACCATTGATTGTTAAAGACTGGATTCTTTTAAATCGTTTATACTGTAGTCCCTCTAGCAATGTACCATAAACAGTGGGTGATGTGGTATCGATGGTTAAGTTTTTGACATAATTGCCAATAGTGAATCCTACTTGTACAAGTGAAATATCTTCTTTTTCGTTTTGGAATGTCAGTGTCTCCCATGCTTTCGCACATGCTAAAATGTAGTCACGCCATAATCTGGATACTTGTAAGCATTCAATTCGAACCGCTTGGGGCAACAATATAGTAATCTTTGTTGTGATATCGAATGGCAACATAGCAAACGGATCATCTGGATTGGTAAATGAAATCATTTCTTTATTTCCGTCATTCGTCTCCATTTTTTTTTATATTCTTATTTCTGATATATTTAGTTTTAACGTATTCAGTGTTTGATTGCATGTTGATTTCGTGTTTTATGATATTAATGGTTTGGTGTCACACCCACATGCTTTAATATGGCTAATACCTTTTGTATGTTCTTGAACTTGGCTATATTTAAAACAAGTAAAAGTGAAGAGAAGTGAAAAATCGTCAATGAGAAGAAAAGAAAGAAGTGCAATAGAACCGTGTTAGTAAATCTATTTATACTGCATAGATGCGGCACATTGGTGTAACATAAACAAAATTCTTAAACTTTTTTTTTTCGGCCGAAAAGATATTTCATTTTTTATACACCACTTATTAGATTGACCAGAAGATGCTTCAAAGGTTAAAGAAGAAAACAGTCGTATTTTCTAATTATAGTTTTATATCATTGAGTGCCATTTCATTACATATTTTAAAAAAAATGAGTTGTAGATGACGGATTTTACATGTGCTTATTCAAACGGGCTTAGAATGGCTGCGCCGCAATCCCAATACTGTAATACAATAAGATATAAAGTTACCTCCATAGTGCCAATTAATCATGCGCCACGTAATAGTGACACGATTTTTTTTTGGACTTCTCAGTTTTAGTATGTTCATTAGTGTATAAGGTTTATAATCAAGTAATTAACAGTTTGTATATAGAATCATATATAAATAACTAAATGACATGGATGAAGAAAGTCTATGAAAAAAATATCTCTAAACTTGGTCTGCTGTTTATACTACAGTTTTAATAAAGAATCTTTATCAAGAATTAATCATACGGATATATAGATATAAAAATGTTATTAGATGTAGATTTTAGAATTACATACAGTAGTTCAAAATTTTAAAGACAAGAAAAAAGACACAGCTTATACATCAATAGTAACTAAATATAGTATACATAATATCTATTCAGAATCTACGTATCAAACCAAAATGACCGTGATACCTAATAAGCATCTTTGGCTTTAGTAACATAATATTCACTAAAGGATGAATTATAACGAACTGTTTTTAAATTTTTTTTGTGCATAGGATATACATTCTTGGCTAATCCAGGGACATTCTGTTACTTCAAGTGTCATTAACTGTCGTGGTTTCCGCTTTTTATTATCTAGTAGTACTTGTACTCCTTTATCTGTTACGTAATCGAGTACCTCTAATTTGACTAGCAACAAATTATCAAGATCTCCAAATGCATCGTCCACTATATCCATAGCGTGAAGAAATATATGTGTGGTTTTATTTCCAAGTTTGTTGATAAGTTGCAAGAGTGCATCTACACTTGAAATGTGGTTCAAACCACCTAAATGAATGTCGTGTAATGTTCTGATACCGGATAACTTTTTGAGTACAACGTTCGTTACTGATTACAGTCCCGTAACTTGACCCAATTCAAAGAAGAATCTGATATGTCGCTTTTGGAAAACTTTGCGTATTGTCCAAATAATTGGATCAATAACTGAGTGTTATCATTTGTCGAATCGTAGACATGTGAGATATTGAAACCCAAAAATGGTGCTCTGTTTTATATAAGCGCCTTCAATAACAAATTAATGTTAAAATCCCCAACAGAAACTAAAGTCGATGATAAGGTATTTGAATTTTGAATGACTTTGCGCAGCATAAATTGTTATATCCCAGGAGATAACCAGGTCGACAAATGCTTTATCTTTTCTAGCTTAAAATCAGGGTATTTTTTCATATAAATATTCAAGCTGAGTATCTATTATGTGTGACATACATGCTCGAACATTTTCCAAGTACGTTTTTCGATTCTTGTAGATTAAGGGTATAAGGTTTTCAGGTCGAACTGAGGTTTCACCATAACTTGTACTGTATAAAGAACCCGTTATCCTTGCTGGTTCTGGTCCTCTTGTCGTTGAGTTTGTGTTTTGTTATAACTATCGCTATTTGCTGTTGTCTTTGTTTCTTGTAACATGGAAAGTGGGGACCCGTCAATTCCATCATTGTAAGAAAACAACTCCAAATAGGGTGTTGAGATGCGAATCAATGCTTCTAATACTGAACTATCACATCCACTCAAAACTAATCGTCGTAGTTGTAGACATCCTTGAAGGATTTGCTCAATGTCATGTCCATTAATATGAAGTGACATGAGTCGTAAATTGACCAAGGAGGGATATTGCTTACTTCGTTCTGCAAAACCTTTTAATTTTATACCCAATGGTTCAGCTTTCGAACAAAACACAAAGTCTGTTAACTTGTTGCAAAAGGATAAAATAGATGGGACTGTAATCAATCCTTGTTGAATTCAAGTAATGTCTATTTATATCAAGTATCTTGAACTTGTATGAAGCCGATTATAGTTTTACAAATATATGATTCAAAGTTATGAATTTGTGAAGCTGTAATAATATAAAGAAAGAGATAATATTATAATAACGATTATTTTCTAATTATATATAAATATCACTCATGTGATATAAGTACACAAATAAAATAATTCATAAGAATAGATGGTAACAATATCTCTATTGTCTTATTTTTTGTTTACCATTGATTGCCCAAAAATTGAATTCTTTTAAATTTCCCATTTCTTATCTCTTCTATAAATGTACCAAAAACAGTTCCGGATGTCGCATTTATTGACAAATCTTCTAAATAATCGCCAAGAATAGATACTAAATTTAGCGAATATATATTCCAAGTTTTTCCAACTCCAGAATAGCTATTCGCAACTTAATCAGTTGGATGTTATTTGGAAGTTAGTTTGGAAATTTTTTAGAAAAAAATGGAAATACGTATACTAGTAATCAAACATAGTATAGTGATATATAATAGGTAATTAAATAGACTATAATAAATTAATTTTATTACGTATGGAATTCATGCCAATAATTCATTTATTTGAATATAAAAAACTGATATAAAAATGTAGCAACAGTAATAAAAGAAAAAACAATAATTTTTTCTGCTCTAATTTTTTCTTCTTCGTCTTATTGTTTCTGTTTGTTACCGGGTTGCTTCTTATTAGTAAAATATCTTCTTTTAATGCTCGTTTTCTTGTCACCATCGCGTTTGTCGTAGTGAATAATTTTTTGTACTTGTTTTGTTTTTTATCGATTTGCACCTTGATACAATAGACTTTTCATTGCTAAAGTCTTTGAACTCTTGCTCTTCATCGAACGTCTTCACAGTTTCGTTCCTTGTCAGCATTACCTTCAAAGCTTTGTTATTCGTCAATGTCGTATTCATCATCATCCTTATTTTCGTTGTCATCACTTTTATTATAAACGTAATCTTCATAATTATCTGAATTATTATGACTTTTAAAACTAGTGGTACTGGTACAGTCATTTTGATACATACTTGTTATTCTTTTGTTGGTTTTAAGCGCTCTTGAGTATTAGTTGGTTCATTGCTAATTTACAACAAGTTAATAAAATTATCAAGAAAGAACTGTTAATATATTTTACGTGTAAGAGTCATTTAATCAAATTTGTGCATATTTAAATTAAATTGTGCCTAGATTTACCAGTATGAGGCGCACACTTCAAAATACACATAATCCTATCGAATCAATAGGTAAATTTTTTTCTGGCAAAAAAAGAAAGAAGGAATAGCACTATATCTGTCACGAAATAGATGTTTACAATGAATGGCGTGGATAAAAAAAAACGCGAAAAAACAAACAAAGGGGAAAGAAGTGAGATTAGACCATACTATCCTGTATCCTTTTTTTTTTCTTGTATATTGAAGCGTTACTTGTCGTAATAAAGAGCTTCGTTATGTGAAATTGATATGATTTATGTTAAGAAAACATGGTAAAGGTTATAATTAACTTAATAATTATAGATAAATGGTATGTGGGAGTTCTAATATTCAGGAATGTTACGTCTGAAACCACAAAAAGAGAAGTCTTAATAAAATTAACAAAAGAAAGAATTCGATTATAAAGATTTTATTTACGAAAGATAATTTATTTAAAGACAAGAAAATAAAGAAAAATAGAACTGAAGAAAAGAAATTTGAGAGTGAAAAAGGTCGAGTATTTATACTTCTATTTGCTTTTGTAAATATAGTCAATAGCTTTTGTGAAAATAATCAGTAGCTTTAGTAAAAGATTGCGAAAAGAATCAAAAGTGGGATCCAATAAAATGGCGCAATGGGTTTTTTATACTATAATAAGAATATTTGATGATAACATGTGAGTATAATCAATAATACTAATGATAATGAAAGAGATAAAAAATGATAATAATGTTATTTATAATGGGGATTATACTAATATTGGAGATAATATATATGAGGAAAGAGAAAAAAAGTTGGGTAACGGTATTGCACGTTACAATATGTTGGTTTTTCAATTACGCGACCTATTATGATCCTTGATGAGCTACTGTCATTTATTGGTTTTGTATTTTTGTGGTTGTTGATTTTCAAGAATGTTGGATAAATGCTCACAGATCTTGTTATTAGTTTTAATCTCTTTATACTCCTTTGACTCTTCTAGTTAAGATTCTACGTAAGGGCAGTATACATTCGCGAAACGTCCATAGATAACTGAACTATGACATCCACTGTATCATTTATTTACTTTATTATTAGTATTTTTATTATTTGTACTTTATTGACTTTTTTTTTATAAAGACACCATGATGATATTGAAAAAAAAAATACTCAGTTGAAGAAAGAGAAAGAGATGTTCCGAGTTAAGACTATTGACTCATCATGTGCGTCCCCAATCAACGGTAAACTGTTAAATATCAGACTATACAAACCTGTTTTAGATAACTGAATAAACAAACAACAGTGATAAATAAATATTAGTGAAGCATATGACTATATCATAAACATAGTGGTTTATTATTCATTTTTTCACGTGTAGAAATGTATATTTAAACAGATGATACTCCAGAATTCATGCCAAAACTCCATCCCTGTTCGACTAAAAAAAGAGGTTGTAAAAAACTTCTATGCATTTTCAATTTTTTTTTTTACATAGAGAAATGGATTAAAAATACATATTTAAACGGTTGTTATGATTTATATACTCGAGAATTCATACATAGAAGCTTTTTACATGATTTGAACAACCTTTTTTTTTTAATCGAACGGGGATGGAGGTTTTTTAGAAATAAATGGAGAAGAAATGCATGTTTTTTGGAATTTGGGATATTAATTCCGGAGTGTTACTGTCGTACTGGAGTTTCAAAAATGGAGCAGGTCCCCCCCGAAATCAAGAAATATTCAAAGTTAGTCTTCTGTATATGAATATGACATAATTTTTATCATCATCCGTTACCAAAAAAAAAGAACCATAATTATTATGTGATAAAAAAAATCTGTACTACTACTTTACCACCATTCTTTGAAAGATGCGAAAAAAAAAGCAGAAGAGGTAATTATATAACAAAATAAACAGAATTTATTGTTCACAGCATTTGATATGGTTTCAGTGCATAATGATGTTTGTTGTTCAAACTTAAATAAGATGAACTACATCTCTTATTATATACGACAACTCTAACTTTTTTTCGAGCATAGTCTATACATTTAGGATTAATATGAGGGCAATCTTCAATTACCAACAAGGATAATCCATTTTTATCATCTGTCTTTTTGTCAATTAATGCCCGTATACCATTGTCTGATATATATTCTAATTCCTTCAATTTAATATAAGATAACGTATTAACCATATCACCAAGTACAGCAAGAGTTGTGTCTGTTATCACACTAATTTTATAAAAATAAATTCCCTTGAGTTGTTGTTTTCCAAGTTTGGCAATAAACGTATGGATTTTTACGACCGATGTGGTATTAGTAAGTCCACCCAGCCAAACTTCTTCTAATGTCTTGATATTGCCCAATGTACCAAGAATATCATCTGTGATTACATTATCACAAAATTGTATTGCTATGGATCGTAACGAGTCCGTTTTTCCATCATTTGCGAGCTGAGCGTATCTTTCAAGCAATTGGATTAATTTCTTGTGATTTGACGGTTTCATACTTGCAGCAACGAATTTTATGTGACACAAAGGTGGCATTTTGATCAAAGTATCCATTAATCCATTTACATCCCATATATCCACCAATTCCAGCCATACCAATGAAGTCGAATTCTTGATTGCTCCTAACATCCATTGTTGTATCCCTTTAGTTAACCAAATCGTAAGATACTTGATTTTTTTCAGCTCGAAATTTACATATTTATTATATAAATATTCAAGTTCAATATCAGTCAGTCTTGATATACATGCATAGATAGTTTCCAGCGTTTTTCGATTTTGATATATAAGCGGTAATATGTCTTCGGTCGGAACTGGGGTGCGTCCGTTATTTGTATATAAAATACGCAGCCCTTTCCCCTCATTTGATTCATCCATACCATTAACATTCGCTATTGTTTGTGTTTCGGTTGATAACGTTGATAATGTTGGAATAGGAGGGTGAGTATTATCTGGATTAAATGCAAAGATTTCTAAATTCTTCATCGTAGTATTTTGACATTCCACAATGGCATGTAAAACTTTATTGACACATCCATTCAAAACAAGTCGTCGTAATTTTGGACAAAAGATTGCAATACACTTAATATCTGTTTCCATAATAATAGATGCTCTTAGTTCCAAATTAATCATATGTTGATGTGGTGTTGTCATTATATCATAATAATATTCTACTTGTGGATATAATCTTGATTCTACCGAATAGATGAGGTCAGTCAAATAGGGGAAGGTTGCTATGACTTCTGCTATGGAAACCTCAGGATCACAAGTAAAACCAATCTTTATATCAAGGTATGTCAATGTATTTTCTATTTGCAATGTTTGCAATGCTTTTTTTACAACATTGTGATGTGCCCCGTTTGTTGCGCCATAGTCATTATAAACTTTAAGACCATTTATCGAAGGTTCTGGCGAGGTTGTTGAGATAAAAATGTTATTATTCTTTAGTTAGTCACATGCTCTTTTGTTTTCTACTTTTTTTTTAAGAATCTCCTGTTGATCAATATTTAATTACCTGCTATTTCGAGAGATTGGATTCTAGTGAAATGGCCTGCTCGTAGTTGTTTCAAATACTGAGAACAAACGTGGTCAGAGGTAGTGGTCATTTTTAGATGCTTTACATGCTTACTGATATCACACGCAAGTTCGGCCATTGGATTATCTGCTGCTCCATTTTCAAGTGACACGATAAACCATGCTTCTGCGCAAGCCAATATTTGTTCACGCCATAATCTTGATACTTTTATACATTCTACTCGTACATCTTGAGGTAACAATAGAACAATGCTTGTAATAACATCAAATGGCAGACTATATAATGGATCTTTCATTATATATGGTGGTGGATTATCTTGTTGTTCGTCATTCACCTATTACTATATTTAATTTTCTGGATTTTTTTTTCTCTTGTTGAACTTGATTAATGATGATTGTATGTTGTATTGGTTATGACCGTTTTTTGTTATTATTATGATACGGTGTTATTTTCTTCTAAGGATCAACGGCAAAAGCGAAAAGAAAGTTGTAAATTAAAGAAGATGGTATTCAGAAGTGAAAGAAAAAGCTTGTTGCTATAGAATCAAAATAAGGTTCCCAGCTCATTACTGCGCCTCGTGTAACATAGAATGAAAAAGTACATTTTTTCGAACAAAAAAAAAATCTAACTGAACAGAAAAGGACCTATGATTTTTTACCAAGAGTTTACCCCATCGCAGGTTTTATTTATTTTTGAGACAATAACAAAGTAAAGGAGAAAAAAAAGGAAACATTTTTGAAGAAAAAAGAGAAAAGAAATATAAGAAAATATATACCAAATGGAATGTACACATTAAAGAAATAGGATTCAAGCCAAAACAAGCGATGATGGTTTTTGGTTAAAAAAATATATAGAGAGGAAAAACTTTACAAAAAAAAAACGATAGTAAGACTATGTGTGTGGAATGAGATGTTTGTTTTGAAGTGAAAATAATTTTTTTATGGCGGAATGATTAAAGGTGAGAGAGAGAAAAAAAAATTATATAAAAAAGGTATTTTTATTTCTTTTGTTTATATGCAAAAGAACATTTGATTTAATCTACTTCTTCCATCTTGGAAGTTTCAACAACTTCTTCGACAACAGCAGATTTAGCTGGTTCATCAGCAACGGTTTCATCTTCATCAATGGAAAGACCCAAAGCAACCATACGGTGAATACGAGCAGCAAAAGTGCTGGGTTCATCCAAAGAGAAACCAGAAGTCAAAAGAGCAGTTTCGAACAACAAAGTGGTCAAATCCTTGACAGTACGATCACCAGCATCAGCAGTGACCTTTTCCTTCAAGTTCTTGATGATAGGATGACTGGGGTTCAATTCCAAAGTCTTCTTGGAAGCCATGTAAGAAGACATGGAGTTATCACGCAAAGCTTGAGCCTTCATGATACGTTCCATGTTGGCAGACCAACCGAATTGACCAGTGGTCAAAACACATGGGGAGTCAGTAAGCTTGTTGGAAACAACAACCTTTTCAACGCGTTCACCCAAGATATCCTTGACAGACTTGCAAAGGTCTTCGTGAACCTTTTCTTCAGCTTCACGGGCAGCCTTTTCTTCTTCATCTTCTTCGATTTCAACACCTTCCTTGGTGATACAGACCAACTTCTTGTCATCATATTCCTTGAGTTGAGTGGTGGAGTATTCATCAATAGGGTCAGTCATCAAAAGGACTTCAACACCCTTCTTCTTGAAACCTTCCAAGAAGGGAGAGTTTTCAATGGCAGCACGGGATTCACCGGTGATGTAGTAGATGTTCTTTTGCTTTTCGGGCATACGAGTGACATAATCCTTAAGGGAAGTCAATTCATCACCAGACTTGGTAGAATGGTAACGCAACAAATCGGCCAACTTTTGACGGTTTTGAGTATCTTCGTGGATACCCAACTTCAAGTTCTTGGCGAAAGCTTCATAGAACTTGTCAAAGTTCTCCTTGTCTTCAGCAATTTCGGCAAACATTTCCAAACACTTCTTGACCAAGTTCTTGCGAATGACCTTCAAGATCTTGTTTTGTTGCAACATTTCACGAGAAATGTTCAAGGGCAAATCTTCAGAGTCGACAACACCCTTGACAAAGTTCAACCATTCGGGAATCAATTCATCACAGTCATCCATGATGAAGACACGACGGACGTACAACTTGATGTTGTTGCGCTTCTTCTTGGTTTCGAACAAATCGAAGGGAGCACGCTTGGGAATGTACAAGATAGCACGGAATTCGAGTTGACCTTCAACAGAGAAATGCTTGACAGATAAATGATCTTCCCAGTCATTGGTCAAAGCCTTGTAAAATTGAGCATATTCTTCAGACTTGATGTCATCAGGGTTACGGGTCCACAAAGGCTTGGTCTTGTTCAATTCTTCAGTATCGGTGGTCTTTTCCTTGATGGTCTTCTTCTTCTTTTCCTTCTTGTCTTCTTCATCTTCGACTTCTTCGATCTTAGGCTTTTCTTCATTTTCCTTTACTTCTTCAGCTTCTTCGTCGTCGCTAACTTCCTTTTCAATTTCCTTTTCAACGACGAGTTGGATAGGATAGGAGATGAATTCAGAGTGAGTCTTGACGATATCCTTGATCTTACGTTCTTCAAGATATTCGAGCTATTATAAAAATAAATATATACAACACATTGTTAATAATCAAAAAATATCATCACAATTAACTAAACATATCCTTTTGTTATTTTCTAACCCCTCTTTACTTTTTTTCCAACTCCCCCGCTACCAGCCTCGTTTTTCTTTTGCCTCTAAAATATGTTTATATACCTGATCTTCCTTCAAGAAAAGACGCATTTCAGTACCACGACCGAGGGAGGGGTTAACTTCATCACGGGTGATAGTGAAAGAACCACCAGCAGAGGATTCCCAAATATATTGTTCATCATCATTGTGCTTGGTGATAACTTGAACCTTGTCAGCAACCAAATAAGCAGAGTAGAAACCGACACCGAATTGACCAATCATAGAAATATCAGCACCGGAAGAAAGAGCTTCCATGAAAGCTTTGGTACCGGACTTGGCAATGGTACCCAAGTTGTTAACCAAATCAGCCTTAGTCATACCAATACCGGAATCACGGATGGACAAGATGTTGTTTTCACGATCGGGAATGATACGGACAAACAAATCCTTTTCGGCTTCAAGAGCTGAGGTGTCAGTCAAGGATTGATAACGGATCTTGTCAATAGCATCCGAAGAGTTAGAGATCAATTCACGCAAGAAGATTTCCTATATTATTGTTTTTATGTAGACATCAAAATACATATGTCAATATATCGATCTATCATTTCATATTGTTTTATTTACTTTTATTTATTTTCATTCTGTCAACACAAACAAGAAAGGTTCACGTAAAAGAAAAAAAAAAGGGTTACGCGTCATCCTGCTCCGCCCTTCCCCTTTTTTTTTAGCTTTCCCATCTTGTTGAATAAGATATTTACCTTGTTGGAATAGAAAGTGTTGATGATCAAACTCATCAACTGAGAGATCTCAGCTTGGAAAGAAAAGGTTTCAGTTTCGGCAGCGCTCATGATTATAGGGTTGGTTTGTTAAAAGAAAAAGAGAGGAAGAGAAAAAAAAAATAGAAAGGATCTCAAAGGTACGGGAAAAGACTATGGGGTTTTTATTTCAAATCGGTAAAACAAAAAAAATAACAAAATTCAAGTTCAGCTATGCTTTTACAATATAAAAAATATACAAGTCACCTCTTTCCAGCAGGTTCCATAAAACTTCTTAATCGCCTTAATTTCACACACATATAATATTTTTACACAAACTACAACCAATCAAAGTAAATTTTTGGAGAATCCTCTAGAAAAAACTGGCGCCTACTTTTTTTTTTTTTCTTTTTTTACTCTCTAATTTTTAATTATTATCGTCATGGGCTAATAACAAAAAATCAGAATAATACATCCAATTAGGACCTATTTCCATTCCTTCATCATTTATCATTGTATTATCCAGTTCTTCTTCTTTTATATCAATTTGATTATGATTGAGCACAGACTTTAAAGCACAGGTTGATGTTACTGCTTTATCCATATAGGGTGAATTAGAATCTGAGCAGTAGCTGCTCATACAACTACCGAACATTGGATCATCAGTAGGAGTTGCTGCGCGGTTTTGATCATAATAATTATTGTTGTTTGCTGTGTTCCACAACAAATTGGGATCGGGATAAACTGAAGGAGGTTGAAGCATGGGCCATTGATAGGATGCGGGTAGTCGTTCTTGTTGCGGGTAATAACAATACTGTGGCTGTGTTTGCTGCTGCTGCTGCTGCTGTTGTTGTTGTTGTTGTTGATATGGTGATGGGTATTGATATTGTTGCTGCGGTTCAGGTACAGAATACTGTTGATATGTAGATAATTGAGAACAAGGATATTGTTGCTGAGTAGATTGTCGATCAAACACAAATGGACTTCTATTATCTGAATAACATTTATCTGAAGAAACAGTGGATGATGTTGATGAGGATGGTGATGATGATGCCATTATGATTGTACCGTTAATTCGTTTATAGTTATAAGGACGCTTTCGCTTGGGTGAATATTTGTAATCAGGATACCTGTGATATCATAAACATAAAAAATATGATTACTTATTAATAAATTTAGAACTATCATTTTTTTTCTCCTTACTTTTTTTCTTTCTTTGTTTCTTTTTCTTTATTTAAAGAAGAACTGATAATAACAATCAAAAATTATTATTATTTAATTAAACTTACAATTGAGAATGTTCTTCCTTTGCCTTATCTGCAGCAACACGATATTTTTGTTTAACTTGTTCAGGTTCTTCACGCCACCATTTTGCCACCATTTTGGAAATATCACGATGATTGGCTCCGGGTAATAGATCAGCAATTGTTTTTTGCTTTTCTAATCTATAGGCCATAAAACAGTTTAAAGGACGTGGAATCTTGTCCGTTTCTTTTTTCTTTTGGGCTTTACGAGACGGTCGATGACGGATACGCATACTACGACGCTTATCTGTGATTTTGGCCAAGTAGTCCAAATCTTTTTGTTGACTAAGAGAAAAATCATCGAACTGAGATGCTACAGAAGGGGATGGAGAAAGGGCTGGGGTGTTAAGATGAACAGAAGGAGTTGATGATGAAAGAGAAGGAGAAAGAGTAGGTGCATGACTCAATGTAATTGTTGGAGAAGAGATAGAAAATGCTGATGATGAGAATGTCATTATTGAATGTCTAATGTATTATGATAATTATATATGAGTATGTCTAAATAGTTACAATGCAATGAAGTTCTATTGGAAGAAAGAGAGTTGAAAAAATGCCAAGTAGTATATATATGTATGCAATGAATGAGATTATTTATATATTGAAGATGAAGGAATGAAGGAATGAATAAATGAATGAATGGAATGAGTGAGTAGAAAATATTAACAATATATCTGGAAAAAAATGGTTGCATTGAATTGACCTCTTTATATATCATTTTGATAAAAATCCTCTTTGTTTTTTATTATCAACGTTAAAAGTGTTTTTCCGTTTTTTTTTAATATAATATCAAATTATATCAATCGTTCGGATCATGATCAACCGAGATATATATATAAAAGAGAATGAAAACTAAGGGGAACCCGATCCGAATCATAGATAATATTAAAAATAGTTTACTATTACCGTCTCATGCATTAAAAAAGTATGCATTACTTTTCATCTATTTTTTTTTTAATCTGGGTTGCTTCAGTTACTTGTCTTCCAATAGAATATTAAAAATAAAGGAGCTTCTTTATAACTGACATGACAAATAATATGCATGTAATATGACAAAATACATTATATATATAGATACTTATATATAATGTATAAAAAAAATATTAAACAACGAATATTTAAAAGTAGAAACTTTTTCCCCCTTTTTTATTATTATTTATAAATTTGGATAAAAAGAATGATGAAGTGTTGTTATTATTATTATTGTTGTTGTTGTTGTTGTTGCTGTCGTAGTAATAGCAGTTGTTTAAGCCTTAACAGCATACTTGCGAAGAGGGAAATGATTTTCCTTCTTTTGTTGCTTTTGGGTCTTCAACTTCTTTTCGAAGGGGGTCAAAGCACGACGCATAGCACGGGTCTTCTTGACACGCAAATCCAAAGGAATATACTTTTTCTTTTGATAGAAAAGACGAAGTTGTTCACGTTGAGTTTGGTTGATAACGGTCAATGTACGGGCAATGTTCTTGCGAGCCAATCCACTAATAATAAAATTGTATATTAAATATTTTATGTTATTATTAGTATTAATATTTATTATAATTACTATTAATATCCCATCTTCTTTGTACTTTATCATTATTATGAAATATTCCTCTCCCCCACCTCCTTTCCTATATGTATATCTTACATTTGGTGAAGCTTGGAAGCAGAACCGCCAGCGACCTTTTGAACACGCAAGGAAGCGAGTTCCTGCTTTTGCTCGTCAAGAGTCTTCAAGAGCTCAGCCTTGTTCTTGTTGCGAAGTTCGTATGCTTTGACGGCAGCCTATATTATCATTATTAACAACAACAACAAAAAAATAATATAATTAATTAAAATAAACAATTATTAATTTTTCTTTGTGTTCCACATTCATGCATAAATCCATGATATTCCTCCACTCATTCATTCATGTTGAAAAAATCTCGAATTGTTGGATTTTCTTTAAAAAAAAGTTGATATAATCATTTATAATCTTCGTCGCGTTTCGTTGAACTGATGAATGAATTGGAAGGAATCAATGGATAGATGGATGGATGGATGGATGGATGGATTTTTTTTTATTTCGATACGGTACCATTTGGATTGGTCTAAGAAGGGGAAGGACTTCAACGGATACTATGATACACGGACTTTAATTTTGGTCAAGTAGTATTAGACCAAGCCATAGAAACAAAATTAATGCAAACCTCGCAAAATTATCTCCATAGTTACCCCACCCCCAGTATTTTTTTAATAATATATATAATACATCCATCTTATATTATAATCATAATTTTAATGATATTCGTTCTATTCATTTTATATACACTGAAAAAATTAATCCTTATTCAAAGAACATAATTTAGTAAAAACTATTATTATCGTTATTTATTATTATTACATATTATGATTTACTGTATTTTTATGCACTGTGTCTTAAAACAAATTCAGTTAATATAGTGCAGTAAATCAAACACTGTATACAATCATGTGTGTAAAAGAGAGGAGAATAAGAGGAAAATATTTAATGGAATCATTGTTGATAAGAGTGGATAAAAAAAAAGAAATGAGTACTATATATACACAAGGTTATAATGTTAACTTTTTTTTTGTAGTAATTACCAAGCTTTTCTTTTTCGTTTGCTTGAATTGAAAAAAAAATAACGAAAGAATATATTGAATGACGAGAGTGAGAAATTAACAGATATAAAGTGATATATGTGGGAATGTATAATTATATGGAGTGGGAAGGTTTGAATATAGAATGATAAAAATGATAAATGAATTCAGGTATGGTGAGAGTAAAAGTAGCTCTAAATATCGTGTAGAGTATGTCAAATTGTAATGTGTTTGAGTAGTAAAGCAAGGAAATGATAATATGTGAAAGAAAAAAAAAACAGGAATCAATTTATGCTTCCATAGGGCTACCCGGTCGATTATCTTGATCATCTTCTTCATTATCCGATATTCTGTGATGACTTCCATTCCTTGAATCCATAATAATTCCATTTGCACTACCAACAAGAATAGCATTTTGAGGCGTTTCATCCCATATTTGACATAATATATCATGAGGTAATTGACGAAAAGCTGGAGTTTTAACTACCGATCCAAATCGTTCAAACATAAAATGCAATGCGTTTTGTTGTAATCCTCGTTGACCTGACAGTCCAGCACAATGATATATTTTACTGACACTTTCTGTATCCATATCACTATGTAATCGTCGTACACATAATGCTAATAATCTCGGTAAAATATACAAATTGGCCATGACCAATAAATCGGCAATTAATTCTGGAGGTAAACAATCATCCAAGGTATCGGTATAAAGAAATCGAACAAAGGCTTCCAAGACGACGAATGGTTCCGGTAATGTAAGAGTATCGGATACAGATTCCGCCATACCTGAACTCAGCAAGTGAGCAAAATGGGGCCAACGTGCCAATAGCACCAATCGATGGGCACGAATATATCGCCCATCATTAGCAGAATCAACGTCTTTAGATGACCGTATAGAGAAATCTGCACTTTGGGATTGTTGAATTAATAACCCTACTAAATCGGTACCCAGTTGAGGTGGGGGTACTGGCATAATACCATATTCTTTCAAGTCGACACGAAGGACATGAGCATAATAATCGTCTGGTTCTTCATCAATACCATTGCCAAACAAATAAAAACAAGTTTCATGTTCAGCCATTGCAAAACTACCCCAGTTATACCCTTCAAAGCTTGTACCCATATCACGGTATTGCCACTGCATAGAAGTCAAATCTAAAGTCCAAAGTCCTGTTGCTGGCATATCACCAGAAACTGTGGTTGTTTGTGAGTGTGTCACTGCAACCACCAATTGATCACCACATATTTGAGAAAATCGTTGACCTGTCAGCGAAGGTGCTAAAGGGGAATCGATTTCCAAATGGGTCACACCATGTCGGTCCACATCGATAAACGATAAATGATTGGATCGACTCATGTCTTCTTCAAACCCACCAAAAAGATATAATCGTTTGTTATACATGAAACTAATATGTTGTGATCGACGCACAAAGGGAATGGGTGGATACCATTCCCATGTATTTAAATCAAGAATAAGTAATGTATCTGCAAAAATATCTTGAGTGGAAGAAAGTCCACCAGCAATATAAAGCTTATCATCATATATGGTAGCTGAATGTCGCATCCGTCCATCAGGGCGAACCCCACATGTCTCTGGTTGCCACCATGTTAATGTATCCAAATCTAATACAGCCACATCATCAAAATATCGGCCCTCCTCTTCTCCATTTCCACCAAAAACAATTAATTTGTTTCTCGTTTTCCATAAACTTGTCGTGTGATCGTTTCTTTTTGCTGGTAATCGTCCCTTTGTATAAATGATTCGTGACCATTGATGATTTTCCAAAGAGAGTTTGTAAAGAGCGTTAAAAACATCATCAGTATATTGGTCAAATCCACCAAAAACATAGATACTATCACCAACCACTGTCAAAGAGCTTCCAACCAATGGACCCAATGATTCACCACACGTTTTAAAAGGTTTGACGAAGCTTTTGACAGGAATACCAGAACCATTATTATTCCCATGTGATCCTTGTGTTCCTCCTCCTCCAATACCGTTGGATGATGATGGAGTAAGTTCGCGTATTGGACTATGTATTGAACGAGGTGTACCAGGTGTGGAACTATTCATTATAATTGTCTTTGTTTATGCTCTCTTCTTTTTTTTTCTGTCAACCGTCAAAAAAAAAAAAGTCAAAAAGAGAGAAAGAGAACAGTATTTTGAGTAGGTAGTGTTTCTGTTATATTATATTTGTTGTTGCTGTTGCACTATAGCTCTTCGTCTTTTATTATATATTTTCTTTTTTTTCTTTCTTGGTCGTTTGTCAATGAATAAGGACGATCGTTTCAAAAGATTATATATAAAGCTAAGATCCGGTTCTTTTTTTTTTCTTGTTGTCGGGGCTAATATATAAATGTGTGTGGGGGGTACAAGTTTAATGAGGTATGTTATGTAATAACGGCGGATTAAAAGTTTAATAATAATAAAGAAGAAGAAATAAATCAGAATCTCGTTGCTTTTTTTTTATTGTTGTTAATTAGTGATAATAATAATAATAATTATAAAAAAAAAGAGATCTCTTTTATGAGATCGTCTCACACAAAAAAAAATTAGCCCGCTTTTTTCGAACCTTTTACAATATTATTTAAACTCAGTATAAAGAACCACGTATCTCTCAATCAGCTCATCTATTATTTGTCAAACAAAAGACAATGAAAAAGTAAGGGGTTATGGTAGATTTTTATTGTGGCGCTTGTTTAAAGTAGAAGTTTATAATTATTCTATATATAAAAAGCTAGATAAACTAATTCTTAATAAATGCAACAGCAATAAGACTCTCTCTATAATGGATAGATTCAAATTCATGCACAATAACATAATAGTTGTAATATATCCATCAGTACTGTAGTTTCTTTCTTCCACTTATCAATAGAAATCAGCTATCATTGCTATTTTATCTTGTTGTTGCACAACAAACATATCATAATATTACACTTTTACTTTTCTAATTGAAAGCATCCCGCCCGGTCGAAAATGAAAAAATACGTAACTGTCAAAAGTTTAATAATTATGTCAATGGTAATAATAAGTAAATTCAACCTATATAGTGAAGATGAGATTAATTACCAAAAATTTCTGACAAAGAGGTACGTCCCGAACTGTAGATTATCATCAAGATAATTTTATAATCAGAATGCTCAACTCAACAAATAATATTATATCTTTTAGAATTATATATTATCTAAATGACGCTTGATTAATTAACTACGTACGTACGAACTTTGAATAATATATAAAACTGAATGTTGTTACGTATATAAAATAGATATAAGTTCTTAAAAAAGTAATAGAGTGTTGTATTGTTTACGTAAATGATGTATTACGTACAAAAAACTGATTGTAATACTAATAAATGATAATCAAAACACATCATTTAACTGTGTACAAATAAAAATGCGATTTGTGTTGCAATGAATGAATAAATTCACAAAAAGTGATAATTTGAACATTGCTATTATATAATTGTCATATGAATATTGGAATCTGTATCTTTTAAAAAGATCCTATGTATAAAAAGTGGTAACAGTTCAATATCATATACCCATACACTTCTTTTAAAAAAGTGAATAGAGTCATACTATTACATCTCAAATCAGGCCTTCTTACACACTACTGTACTATATAGCAGTACATTAATTGATAATAGCTCACAATATATAGATACAGATGCTACATAAATAATATAGCTAGAGTCACTTTTATCTTATATTTGTGAGCATGAATTTTTTGCTAAAGAAGAAAAAGCGAGCCACTTAACATCAATGTCTGTTTCAGCAATGCACATTAAGATAGTAACTAAAATGTTACACTAGTAAATATATATTACAAATTAAACTAAATCGAAATGAATTGAATGGGTTGTGTAGCAGAAAGAGAAATGAATATAAATGTTGGTTTTTACCCAGATATGATCAGTTTATTTATTCTCAAAATGGTAGTACCTATATACAAGAAAGGCGATCCTACAGCCACTGAAAATTTTAGACCTATAAGTAGCTTGACCAGTATTCTGCGAAAACTATTAGAACGATGTCTTCTACCAAAACTTTTAATGCATATGGGTACACTAGATATTGCACAAGGAGGTTTTCGGCACCATCGATGCTCTCTAGACCAAAGCTTTGTGCTCAATACACTCACTCATCGTTTTATTAAACAATACCATCAGCAGCCAGTTATTTGCATGCTGGACATGTCCCAAGCATATGATACAGTTAACCGAAAATTTATCTGGTCAACGTTGCAGTCACAGATGCCGAGCGCTCTGTTCCAGTTAATCTGTCATAGGTTTGATGATGTGCGAATCGCTGTCATTATTCAAAATCATCAATCTCGCTATATTTATCATGCAAAAGGGGTTTTACAAGGATCTATTCTGAGCCCCCTATTATATGCTGTTTTTATCAATACACTTCCTCGTCGGATACGTTTTAAAATGCACAACTTCTGTCCTCAGCCACTCTATATTAGAACAACACACATCACTGGAACAACAGAATCGTCAGCATAGAATCAATTGTACAAAGGCGAGAAAAATGGCCGTCCTGCTGAAAACCGTCCTGACAATTCGAAAATTATTATTTCTGCTCTATTATATGCTGACGATGTCGCCCTTATTGGATCGTCAAAAGACATGCCTCAACTGCTCAAGATAGCTGAACAACACTCACGAGACCTTGGCTATAGATGGCATCCTTCAAAGTACGCCATTCTTGAACCAACCAGCAATGAATCAGCGCCACCAACTACATATTTTATGTATAACCAGCCTATTCCGACTACCAAAACTTTTCAATATCTTGGTATACTATTTACAAGTAGTGGAATTGATTTAGACCAGCTAATAAATCAACGCTCTTTTAAAGCAACAGGCAACATGGCCCTACTTCGTCAATTGGGTATTCATCTATATGGCATCGGACTATGGCCAGCACTTCGATCATACCGTACTTTTATACAGCCAGTACTCGAATATGGCATCGCCATAGCAGCGTTATCGACAAACCAGCTCACTAAACTCGATAACGCCCAAAATGCTTGCATTAAAATGGTATTAAATCGCAAGGCTTCTAAACAGTCAGCAACAATTGTACCAATGGTTCTGGCAGACCTACCATCAATGAAAATACATGCCCGTACTTTACAGCTCAAGTTTGCATCCAGCTTACCAACATTGCCAACCTCTACTATGGCTCGCTCAATCGAGCTCTCCGTTCTCTGGGATAGACATCAACCAGATCAGCAATGGAGGAAAATTACTACCAACAATCCTCTCCACCAACGTTACAATACACTACACAACAATCTAAACCCACCAAAATTTTCGGTCACCAAGGCTATTAATGAAAACGTGATGAAGAGTATCTTTCCAGGAGGAATCGACTTAAAACCATTAAATGCATGCGAAATAAACATATTATTGACCTTATTTTATATTTACCAGCTTTCTCAAAAGATCGACACCGACTTATCAAATGGCGCATACACTGGCTACCTTCCTATTCCCTTAAGGATTGTCGTTGTGGTTACAAAGAAGCTAAACGGGAGCATTACTTAAAATGCCCTCTTTTGACAAATTTGCTCCTAGACCTTACAAATAAATACGGTACAATTCCACTGCTTACATATCCTATGCAACCACTAGACTTTATACTCAACAAAACACCAAAATCTGAGATAGGTCTATCATCAGAAAAATGGAAAGTAGTTTGGCCTGCACTCATTTGCGTCCTACGAGAAATTGGTGAGGACGAGCCAGCACCAGAGGAAGCTTTGGAATTATCCATAACCAACACGACACAGAATGAACAGTAATCTCTACCTCCTACCTACTTTAGCGTAGTCTCCACTACATGCACTACATATACCATTTTTTCTCCTTCTTTTTGTAGTTTATTTCCTTTTAGTACTTTTTGATTATTACCCTATATATATTATATACATTATTTCACTTCGCATAATCTATCTCGTCACCCTTCTTCTCACACCCCTACACCAGTATAACTTTTCCCCTTACTGGGGTCTTTCAGTTATAGTCACTCTCCACTCTCTTCTCATAATTATTTTTCTCCACGTCCGTACCGCAAGGAAGCGACCATATGTCCAAAGACGCAGGTCACTGAGTCTTCCATTTAATAAATATAAATTTCAAAATGATATATCTGTTTTCGGATTTTTGTGCGCCAAAATGATTTTAGGCTGAGCCTACATCAGTTTTTTCGCTTGACCACACTTCTTTTTTTTTTATTCTCACCAACATGGTAAAGTAATAGTTTAACATTGGAACAAAAAAAAATAAGCACGAGACCGACAAGATATATATTTAGTACTTACTGTTATTATTATGTTATTTGTTATATAGCCAACTACATATATTCCCACGATCGTTCGCGATGATGGTAAAAATAAAAATAGACTTGCAATCGATATTTTCGTGACGATGCTCGAGTTTTATTGATTTCACTTTATTTTCTCTATATAAATATGTAGCGCATCAGGACGATATTTGGGATGTCGCATGGTCCAAAAACACTAACTGTATTATTACTGGTGCTTCTGATAGTAGTGTTAAATGTTGGTAATGTACAACTGTCATGATCTTTTGAAAATAAATAAATAAAAAGACAAACAAATTGACGCGTATTGGCGATATTATTCTAGGGATGGATCTTCGGGAGAGTTGAAATATGATTTGGATGGACATGTCTTGTCCGTTGTTTCAGTTGATACCAATAATGCCGGTACACGTAAGTTATATATATAATGAGGAAAGAATTGAAAAAGGTTATATCAAATTATTAGCTTATAATTTCATATTGGTCATAATAATTAGGCGCTGTATCTGCTTCTATTGATTCAACACTTTGTATATGGGATCTCGAGAATAATGGTGCACTTGTAAAAACAATTAATGCAACACCTGTTGAAGCTTGGAAAGCACGATTTAGTCCTGATGGAGAGTTTGTTGCCTGTGGCTCCCATAATGGTGATATCAATTTATATAGTATTGAATCGGGAGATAAAGTTTCATCATTTGCTACAAAACAAAAGTTTGTTACTACCACTGCTTATGTATGTATACAAATTATTTTTAGTATGATAGTAAATAGATAGTAACCATATTGTTTTATTTAGAGTCCAGATGGAAAATATGTAGCAGGTGCTGCAGAAGATGGATCGATTTATGTATTCAATGTTGAAACAAGTCAACTGGCACATACTTTATCAGGTATATATATATATATACTATGGTGAAGAAGGATATTTGAAATGGGATGGCTAAATAATAGTATATATATATAACGTTTTAAAACAGGTCATGCTAAAGCTGTCCGTGATTTGACATTTGCACCTGATAATCGTACTTTGATTAGTGGAAGTGATGATAAATGTATCCATGTATACGATGTAGAACATGGTCAACTTGCTTCAGTACTTACAGGTCATACTAGTTGGGTTTTAGGTGTTGATGCCAATCCTGATGTTAGTAAGCAACAACTTGCCAGTTCTTCAGCAGACCGAAAAGTCAAGATTTGGGATTTGGGTATGCGATCAGTTTTGGAGACTCATGAAGTACATAGTGAAGAAGTATGGAGTGTAGCATGGAACCCTGAAGGTACAAAATTAGTTTCTGTATCTGAAGATAAATCCATTAAATGGTTTGCCAGTAGTGGATCATCTGTTTAATTAAAAAGAAAAAGGAGAGAAACAGAAGGATTGTTTTTTGTTTGTTTTTTCTTAAAATATATACATTCGCACATATATATATCATCATCATATCCACTACCATCCTTTTTATCATATACACGTAAAGACATATACATATATAAAAAAGATAAAAAAAAGAATCATAACATCTAATGATCACTGATAACGATAACAACTCTCATGTAAATAAAAAAAAATTAAGGTTGGGTCTCTTTTTTTTCATCCACTTTTTTTTTCTTGAGGATCAGTGAGTAATTAGACACAGTGTATAGTAATATTTTCATGATACTGTAATTGTTTCTCTACATCCATGAAATCTTGGTGGGCTCAAGTATATTATTACCAAAATGTTCAGGAAAACATATCTAGGTCAATTTAGTAAAAAAAATACGGGCAAGGTTTATATGCGTGATGAGCATTAAAAAAATACTTTTTTTTTTGGGTTACTATCGAATACGGAGTGGTGCTAGTAATGATATTGGTGAAGAAGCTGTCGCTAAAGAGCGGTTGCCGGCACGGTGATATCATACTTTTTCAAAATCCTCTCGCTTGTTGTCCTTTTATTAATAATGATTGCACTAGCACCAGTATCTTATACAGTAGCTATTCTCAATCAGACGAAGAAGTATATTTTGCCCTGCAGAAGTACATAACCTTTCATATTGCATATTATCCCTTGAATAAATGGCAACCACAATCTTGAGTAAGAACATAACTGACATTTGAACTATTATTGACAAAAAATATACGTATTACTAAACTAGGTATGATGATCGCCACTTTCTAGGCATAAAGTAGACACAAAAAAGAAGATCATGAGTAAAATGTTTCTAATTAATTGATTTGAAACTAAAGCTCCCTTAAAAGCTTTGAGTCCAAACCCAAGTGAATTCATCGTTTGGTGAATGTAAAAATTTATTGTTCATTCATATTCAAATATTAAATAGCATAAATATTAATGACAAAGTTTAACTGAACGTTAGTAACTGAAAGTAAGTACAGCAGTTGCATGAGAAAAATGTACATTACGTATCATTATGAGTATGAAATATTAATACATTATGTGCAACATCTTAAGATATTGAGAATACGCTGTTAATAAAACATGTTAAGGGTGGTGAAGCAAAAAGAAGCATGATGCATTATTGTAAATAGTAACCGCTGTAAAATGTACTATGTATAAAATTTATATAGAGATCTATATAGACTGCTAGATAGAAATGACATAATACCTATAGATGATAGTGTTAGCATACATATCATGATAGCAATACTGGAAACAAAACAACGGCTTATTTTTATCAGAAGACAGTTTAATAGCAGTAAATCTGTTACGGCTGCTATCAAATCAAAAGAAATTAGTATATTGAGAAGGATAATTGTTTCAAACATCATTAACTCTCTTCGAAAATTGATATAGCTACTTCAAAGATAATTAATTCATCATTAATCGATAAATTTATACAAAACCCTTTTAGATAATAAACTTATTGTGGTTATATTAGCATAGGATCCCCTATTCTGTAAATTTGTAATGAAAGTACTTAGTAAGCTTATATACTTATAAATTAAACGATTGATACAAGTATAGTGCTAATAATATTTACTGTGAATACGTAGTAATAGATAGCAGCTATAGTAGTGAAAGGATATACTGAAAATGACAAGATGCCTAGATATGCATAATTGAATAAATAAATTGGATTCAGACGTGTAGAAAATTTCTCCTCTTTTTTTTTAAGTATTTGTGATCTCTCTCATTCAGTTGTACTCAATGGCAGCAACATCACCCAGTAAAAGTGATCGAGAACGAGTTGCATTATTAAACAAATATGAAGAATTTATCAATTTAAAACTGAAACCCAACTTAAAAGCAACACTTGATGCACGAGACGTAATTTTTGATACCATTTCTGAGTAGTATGTTATATTTTATGCATGTTTATAATGTATAGAAAAGATTATTATCATTACTACACTTTTTCTTTCGAATCTTGCTTGCTGATAATTTAACAAACACATGAAATAAAATAAAAAAAAATAGTCAAAAACTAAAATCACAGATTGAACTTATGCAACAGAATGAGTTGGACGAACTGAAGACAATGGTTGATCTTGGTACCCAGTTTTATGTGCAGGCCCACATGTAAGTGAAGAAGAATAGTCAAATACAATAAGGGTTATCTCTACAAACAATCGGCACTAATGATAATAATACTGATGATGATGGTGACAATGATGATAGACCGGATACAAAATACATTTATGTCAATGTCGGCTTCGGATTCCATGTACAATTTACTTTGGATGAAGCAAAAGAGTTTATTGATAAAAAGGAACAACAGTTACAAAGGTATTATATAAGCTAATGTTGTATGTGATGATGTTGATATTTTTCTAATATTATTATCATTAGTACTGCGAACAAATATTCAAGAGATGCGGATAAGATTAGAGCACATATAAAAATGGTAAGTTTAGTATAAAAGCTGTTCCTATGAAACAAATGAACTCATTCTGTGTATTGAAATAATAGACATTTGAAGCGATCTCGGAAATCTTACGGTGATAAAGAAAGAGGAGGATAAAAAAAAGTTTTTAATATAATATAAATAGTTTTAATTCATCATAGCAGCATCTAACATATAATACATAGCAACAATAGCATCAGGAATTGCTATCACAAGATATACCTACTATTATTATTAATTTGGTGGGCGAGGGGTGGGTGATATGGAGCAATAAAACTTAATGACTTCGATTTATTTAACGTGCATCAATGAAGAAAGAATATACTGAGACAAAGACAAAGGAAGTAATATTCACGTCACCACCAATATCGCACTATAATTTTTTTATTTGGGGGGGGGACATTAATTTCTTGGGGGGTCTGTCCAGGGCCGGTCTTAACAAGCAATAAACGTCATGGGGTGGGTGGCTTGACGCATTTTCAGACAAGTGGCTCTCTTATACTTCTCTCGGTCTACTTTTTCACCCTGTTTTCAAGATATTATATATAAACTTTACAAAACGCAACGTATTGCGACAACAGTATGAAAGCGGAATGCTCCTTGGCTCTTGTTTGTGTCCCACCCAACGTCATGTCTCGAGAAACACACGCTCTTTATTATTCTCAGTACACAATAATTTAAAAACGAAACGCACCAACGTACCACCGAACGCGGCATTCTGCCGACCGTTATCATATTATAAATATTCAGACCTAAATACAAAATATACATCATCGCAACACATATTGCCACCATGTACACCACGACTATATCGAGGACTATCAACTTGTCAACCCGCTTCCTCCATTGTGACGCGATCGGTAATACCACTGACTGATGAAGAAGAGGGAGCAGAAGGCGACATGGACGATGAAGGTATAATAGCCGATGACACCATGTTGCAAAGAATCGATAGTAGTCCAGTTGACATTTTGGCCCTGATTGAGAATGCAGAAAAGAAACAAAAACAGCTAGAAGTAGATGACAATAAAAATAAAAATAGCAACGACAAAAAACGACGACGACAAACGACAAGCGCAGACGATGATCGACCTTATTGTAGCGTAACGGATTTGGAAATCATGGTTAATACACACCAATTCTTACAAGCGTTGGAAGCACTTTGTCATACACACCGTTTAACATATTATCCAACAAATATACGCCATAAACTATACAGCAAGATTGCACAACTTGACGCACCCGACATTGTTCAACTCATCCGGCCATGGGCCATCTCACATAACAGTGATAATACCCGAGTATGGCGCGTCATAAGGGAGTCATCCAAATTTTTGAACCGTGACAAGATGATAAAGATGATTCAATATTGTTGTGAATCAAATACTGAAGAGGATGAACGGCTCCAACTCCATTTATTTACTCGTTTTCTTTCGAATTACCGGAACGATGAAATAGATATGAACAACCTGCTTCGAGTGATACCCCAAATGAATAGCATAGCTATCAAACTATTCAATATGGCAATGAATATAGGTTTACGTCAAAAAAGGATGGAGGATGTGGAATTATTACTACATGAAATGGAAACACGGAAAGTCGACATGGATGCAGCATCTTACAATATTTTGATTCGTTCAAAACTCAAACAAGGCAAATGGGCTGTAAAAAATGCCAAAGCCCTTTATGATGAAATGGAATTACACAATGTTAACCCTACCATGGCGACTTTTAATACATTTATTGATTATTCTTGCCGTTATTTATTGTGGGATGATTTGGAAATGTGGATGGATAGGATGAAGGACAAAGGGTTCCATGGAAACTCAATTACATCACGAATATTATTGGATGTAATGCTTACACAAAAGTATGAACGAAGGGTCGCCAAGGCATTCGAACGTGTCGCTTCCATTGCTCCTATGTCGGTAGATGAAGATACATTGAATCCAGTCATTGCGATTCTTTTACGTCATAAACGAACATTAACAGCTTTATCACTACTTGACAAGATCTTTTTGCCCTTTCAGTATGAGCCGTCATCATCGCCATTACCACCTCCTACCATATATGCTTACAACCTTCTGATTCACGGTCTCTCACAAAAAGGTGATCTGGAAGCAGCTCATCAAGTTCTTGATGGGATGCTTTTCAAAAACGACCATCGGATACCCCAACCGGATATAGTCAGCTATACAACATTAATTCATGGATATATTCGAAAAGCAGAATCTCATGACATTGATATCGATGTCATTCTTCGACTCTATCAACAAATGTTTGCAAGTGGACTAAAATCAAATGACAAATTACAGACCGTTCTTTTACATGGTATTATTAAGTCACGCCATGTTAAGATTGATAAAGCACGCAGACTGTTCGATATGATGATTGAACAAGATGACAAGAAAAGACGAGTGGATGACGAAGACGAAGACGAAGATATACGGCTGAACCAAGCGATCGCATACAATTTAATGATGGATGGATATTTTCTTCACACATATTATCGAAATCAACGATATGGGCTCACAACGTCATCCATTGAACCTCAACTCATATTACTTGAAAATGCAATTAAAAAAAAGCTGAAACTCACGACATCTTCTTTAAATATTTGGATTCGTGGAGTGGTTATATTCAATAAGGATCTCTATGCGGCAGAAGCATTAATTCGACAATTCAAACAACTGGGTATTCAACCTAATGAAAGAACTATGTGGTATATTTGCCGGACGGCGTATTTAAAGGGTAGATATGATATGGCACGACGGTGGTTAGAAGAATATGAAACGGAAGGTCGTATAATACGTGGACGAGGCCTTTGTGAACTGAAGAAGCAGCTACAGATATAAACTTTTCTTATTCTATATATATTTTTCTTTTTTGTGTTCTATTTTATTTTTATAATTCCCTCCCTCCCCTTTCTTCCATTCTTTTTGTTATCTTGTATTATAATAGACCCCACATCATTCCCATTTCCATCGCAATAGATTACCATATGTTTTTTTCTTTTTTCTTTTTAATTACTTGTTAGTAGTGTGGTATAATAGTTTTTATTATACGAAATCATGTTTTTCTTAACAAAACAGATTTTGTACGACATATTTTTTTTGCTGCAAGAGATACGCGATGTGTGGTCCGTGTTCACCCGTTTACAATCTCTAATTTTTTTCTTTCGCTCTTGGCAAGACATTATGTTTTTCGCAAGCTCAAATTTATATTTCTGCTGGTAGATTATTGATATCCATCCAACAAAAGTAAGACAGCAAATGTTCAATCAAGTTGCAATTCAGTAGAAAAAAAGCAGCCGGATGAAACAAGAACGCTCCTAGGCAACAACAATTAAGTTTACAGACTATTATATTCTTTCAAATGACAATAATATGACTGCGAATAATAACAATTATACATCGCCCGCCCCTTAACAAGAAAATGATATGATGAAAATGACGAGAGCCGAGACTCTAAACAAACCCGAATTATGCAAGTTTCTTTGTGTAACAAAAACATTCAATGTTAATTTGTTTGTCTCTCTTTCAACAATATATGTTATATGCAGCATGTGTTTTTTTATATTTTTTACTCTTATCACTCAATTAGACTGCGTTCTCATGCGTATGAGCTTTAAAGTATCTTAGTATTTTGCATGTTGAACAAAAGGTTCTTTTCTTGTATGTTTTTTTTCTAAGAAAAAAAGACAGACGGAAAGCTAGTGAAGTAAATGATAAAATAAAAAATATTGTAAGCATACAAGATGGATAAGATTTTCAATTTTTTTTTTGTAGAGATTTCATGTTTTACAAGCTTTGGTTGACAGATTATTTATTTATTTATTTATTTTGTGCTGAGGAGACAATGATCTGAGAAGATAAAGTAAAGTGAATTCTTATTTGTTACTATTGTTTTCCATATGAGATGAGCAAAACGTCTCTCTTTCTCTTAATCAATCTTTTTTTTTTTTTGAGTTTTGACATTACACTTTTTCATCTATCTGAAACTACACATAAAAAGAACTGTGACTAGGAAAACTGTTACTGTTAAAAAAGCGATGAATGACCAATTTCCCGTTTTTGATCAATGTACCGCATATCGAGGTAATGCTCTCACATATACTTTTGTATTTGACAAAGTGAATGGTTTCTGTGGCAACCTGAGGGATAAAATTCGTGTTTATGATTTCCTGCTGACTTTTCATATGTATAATAAAAAAAAACCAGCTCATCACCAACGAGACTACCATAATGCTCTGGATACTACAAATCCTGAGAATACCATATCTAAAACTCATCATATACTTCGTGTCCGTATATCTGATGAGTCAAAAAAATGTAAGTTAGAATGACCCTTTCTATGCTCAAAAAAAAAAAAAGAAAAATGAAATAAACAAACGATTCGTTACGGCACATTGTTAACTAACCATACCATTTTTTTTTCTAGTGACCTCTGCAGCACTTCGATCCCCAGTAATGATTCCTTTCGATAAACGAGTAGGTGGCTACACTACATATTATGCTGATAATGAGCGTGTTGAAGAACTACCACAGCCAATGCCACTAGGTTACGAGCAATTTCGATATCAACAACATTCCCACACAAGCTTATTCAGTACCCCGCCGAGCACTACGATAATTAAACAAAACACATTATTGTCTTCCAACAATCTTCAAATGAATAAGTCTTCTTATCATCCTATTAGCTCTGCTTCAGTTGATACCATTGTTCGAGCTTGTGCAATCCATCATTGTCATCAACAGCAGCAGCAACCACAAGTAATTTACGATGGTTCTCCAGTTACCATTCCTACTTCTTCTTGGTCGCATGCCATTAGTTCGGCATCTTTTACATCTTTAATTTCCAATACATCAACGATAACTCCACCAACAAGTAGTAATTCTGAAAAAAGTAACAATGTTAGTATTGTAGTACAATCTCCCATTGAAAAGCAGACGACCTCTCCGATCTCTCCCAAAAAGAACATTACTATACCATCAATCGAGGACGAAAAGAATACCAAGGAAAAACTACGGCCCAAGAGAAATAATGCAACCAAGTTGCTTTCGGAATCCCTTTCTTACGCCGTGGCCATAGCAAATAATCCACCGAAAAATCCCAAGATATATGCTGTTGCAAAAATTTCTAATGTGCGTGTAATTCCAGAAGATTGACGTGTTATGTTAGTGTTTAGAAAGTAGATATTTTATAGCTCCGTAATAACATTAATTTCTCATCTCTTGTCCTAATAGATTCCTTGGAATGTCTCGATTCATGACATTGAAGAGCTCTTCAAGATTCCTGAAATCGGTATCAAGTTACCTAGTAAGCAAGAAACAGCCCAATATATACATGTAAGAGACAAAGCCATTTCCTATGTGTTATTTGTCTTTTTTATTGGATGGATACAGACCATCCGTTCCTTTTTTTAATTATTTTGCTGTTCCTTTTCCGCTTTTCATAGATTATTATTGACAAGTCAAGTGGCAAAACCTTGTCAGAAGCATACGTAGAGTTTGAGTCCGAGCATGACATCAACAAAGTATTTCAAAAAGTAAAGACACCCCACGTAAAAAACCGTCGAGTATACATTACCAGAAGTTCTCCTGAACAACTTTTTCGAGCTGTGTTCCCCCGTTGGCGTGGTGTTTTTATTAATGACATACCATCCACTGGCGATAAACAAAAGTATCAAGAAATAACAACACCTCATCTATCATCAATTATCGCTTCTTCTTCTTCTTCTTCTTCTTCTTCTTCTTCTTCTCCTCCACCGCCACCGCCACCGCCATTTGTGAAAGGACATGAATATGACTCGCTCTTGGCGGTTTGTCGTAACTTCAAAGTAATATAAAAAAACAGAATACCTCTTAATATAGAATTACCAAGATACAGTAACAAACATATACATTCGTATGCATATTAATTACTTCTCTCTTGCTATATATATATATATATATATATATATAGTTACATTTCTCTCGGAAATGCGCCGAAAGGCCATTCGAAAATTTTATTTCGATGATTGTCAAATTTCCTTGGGAGCACCCTACGATTATTACAACAATGCAGCGAGACCACCTTTATGAGTATTACAAGTTAGCAACTGGTAATCAATATTATATAGTTATATTGGGTGGTTTGTTAAGAGTTATGCAATGATTTTTAAGTTAAATATCCTTTTAATGATCCATATTAGGTGTATTGCATAACCATTTAGGCAAACCTAATAATCAGATTGATCGAACATTAATGCCCCGCATGGTTCGTGCTGCAATCATGTGTCTTGGATTAACAATCCCACAAAAAAAGGGTATACTCATAGCAAGGTTTGCAAACTTTATTTTATTTTTTTCTAGTTATTTTCTTCGACATTAGTTTGTAACTATTCCTTTTTTTATAATTATCTGATAGTGATATTTTGTGTCCCACTGATCTTGTCCATCTTATTGAACCCACCTTTGAAGATGAGCTATCTTCTTCTACCAGTTTTTCGTTGGAAGAACATCACCAAGAAAAAAGCTGTGTCCCAACATTATTTTCTGAACTTTCTATTTCAGAGAACGCTGATTGATGTGCTGTTATGTATTATAAAGTAGCTGAAAACAGAAATATCCACACATTCATTTCCTGTTATTAAGTTCTCTCCTATACCTCACTTTTATGTGTGGTACTTTTCTTTCTGCATTGCTCTATTATAACTTTGAATGTAATCTTTAGTGCCTGTTAATACGTGCTGATAAATTATCAATTGTTTTTTAAAATAATTGTATTACAGTATTCGGCAAAAAGAGCATTTGTATATTTTTTGTATGTTCTTCTTTGACTTGTTCTATTCTCTCTTAAATGGTGATATTATTTTTTACGTATTATAGTGGTCATGATGTGCCCACTCTTTTTCATACGTACCCTATTAAATAAACCATTCAATAAAATTACCTTCCTTATATGGATTAGACTTCTTTTTCTCAACTCCACTACAATATTATTTGTTGTCCTTGCACTTCAAAACACTAATTCATCCGTTAATGCTACCACCGATGCTGCTGTGAGTTTTTATTTTTTTAATTCATTCAATTCAATAGAGATCTAATCATAACTGAGTGTTAACAATTTAGGTACGCGCTGATGGTAACTTTGTTAATCGCGTTGATCTTGGTACTTTTCGCGGTCGTGGTGCGGGCAGACCTGCTAGAAGACCCCAAATTCCTGTTGGTTATCAAAGTCAATTCGAAGAAATGTCAACTGCTGGCAGAGATGTTGTGTCTGATCCAACTTCGGAACATCGACATCGGCATGTTTTACCCGCGATGAGTGCTCAACGTAGTGCGTGTGATGCCCGTGTATGGCCTTGTGAAAAACGCCGCAGAAATGCTGATGATACTTATGTTTATAGCATTTGTTGTGGGTATGGGTTTGTTGATTTTTCACCAGTTTCAGGTCCTTCTGAACCGCTGTATACTTTGCTCACCAGGACGAATCAAGAATCATCCAGATTTCGCGATCAGATCCGACTTTACAATGGCGTTTTTGCCTTTGCTTCTCTTGGTGTTGATCACATTGATGAGAATTATACGAATTCAAGAGGAGGTGCTTACTGTTTTCGGATCCAAGGATCTGTATATCATCAAATTGCTCCACTTGAACTACAAGCAGGCCGGCCTCCCCGTTTTGCTCAAATATACATATACGATACTGAAAAGCAATTAGCCATCAGACAATCAGTTTTTCCAAGTTAGTATTTATAATTTCAATATAGTTTTGAATATATTACTGTTATGTTCCATTATGGTGTCTCTGATTTTTCTCTAATTTAATTTAGATGCGGGATTGATGGATACGATATTAATTAATATACAAGAAATGTTTGAGCAACACAATCCATACGTTCAAACTTTTCAAACTGCCGCTAATCGTCTACGAGAGACACCAAATATTCACTTGAACATTCGTATCTTAAGCGATTAGCGACGTGGTAGAAATATGCAGCTCCCACTGCTAATAAGATCGCTGTTCTTATTGTGGATAGCCTAGGTGAAAAAGCTCCTCATCGCGATGTTGTTTTGTTTCGTCATGATGGAAGAATGGAGCGGATCAAGGAGACTAGCAGTTTGTATGATCCACTTTATTATGTACTAATATTTCCTAATGGGGAAACTGGTGGAGTGAAGGAATTCCTCTTCGTGGTCAACAGTCATTAGTGCGAGAACCAGATCAACAACGACATGGTCGTCAGCACACTGTTTCTGTTCGTCAATTCTATGCTCATCGGATCTAAGAACGAAATTAAGCTTTGTTACATCTGTATGGTCGGCTTTGACATCAGTATGTTGTTGATAGTATGCAAAGATTGAACATAAAAGTATGCACTATTATCGTTCCAACCAGAGGCAATTGCACGCTGAGTTAGCTAGAACTTTGGGGTGACGAGTTATTCTTCCTTCTTCTCACACTGGCAGCCCCGGGTATGTAACGTTCTTTTTCAAATAATAGTATATAAGATTATAAGACGCAACTTTTCGCAACATTGTTAAGCGATTGAGATTATGTGTGATGAGATGAAATAATATAAGAAATCTGCAAATATTTCTGTAGATTGTAAGGCTCACTTCAATTTTTTTCATAAAAAAAGATATGTGCAACAGCTTTACCAGGATGCAATGACAATTGTACGCCATTACGGAAAACCAAATCTTTTTATTACTATAACATGTAATCCTGAATGCCCTGAGATAAGAGAGGCTTTGGCTTCTAATGGACAACAAGCAGGAGATCGTCCAGATTTGGTTACACGTGTTTTCTCAGAAAAAGTTAAAGCTATTATGACAGATGATCTCAAAGGTAATAATGTTCTTGGCAAAGTTCTTGCATGGGTGATGGTAATCGAATTTCAAAAATGCGGTCTTCCCCATGCTCACATCGTCTTAATTCTAGATGAGAATTCCAAAATACGAACTGCTGAGGATTGTTTCTGCCGATTTTCCTGATTCACAACGTTATCCACAGGCATATGCTACAGTTACACGCAATATGATTCATACACCCTGTGGAGCACGTCTCAATATTCAGGTGGCTCGATGCGTGACAAATGGTGCATGTTCAAAAAAATATCCAAAACAATTTGCAAATGAAACTCGCTTTGATGAAAATGGAAACATAACATATCGTAGACGGAATATGCCTCACCGCACACTTGATACAACAATTAATAGAGCGAATTATCAAATTGGCAATCAATGGGTAGTACCCTATAATCTTTATCTCACGTCCAAATATAATTTCCATAAAAATGTCGAAATTTGTGCAAGCAACAAGGCAGTGAAATATCTATATAAATATATTTACAAAGAATCTGATCAGGCTCATGTTACCATTGGAACTGCTCAAAATGCCACCACTCAAAATAACAACACTGCTCAAAATGTAAAAGATGAAGGTAATACCGAAAATCAAGATAAAATCGAGTTATTTCTCAACGTCCGCTATGTCACAGCTGCAGAAAGTTGTTGCAGAATTTTTCAAAAGGATGTGCTAGACCATTTTCCTTCAGTCAAACGACTTGATATACATTTACCATTAGAAGAGCTTATATACTTTGATGCAGATGCTAATGTTAGAGACCTACAACGTTCAGCTCGCAACAGACGTTCAACATTGACAGACTGGTTTGCTTTAAATCAACGTGACCATAAGGCGCGACAATATATATATAGCGATATACATTCAGAATATGTATATAATAGACAGCGAGGATGGTACCACCGTAGTGGACCCCACAATCGTGGTGTGGCTCCAATATCGCGCATGTATTTCGTTCAGCCAAAAGATTTGAAACTATAGCTTATGGCTATTACTATTACATGTTCCTGGCGCTACTAGCTTTGAAGATTTATGCACTTATCAAGATGTGGAATATCTCAACTTTAAAGCCGCAGCAAGAGCTTGTGGGTTATTACAAGATGACAATAAATGGGATAGGTGCGTTGCTAAGGCTGTAGAAATTACAACATTAGCTTCACGACTTCGTGATCTTTTTGGTGCAATTCTTGCTTTCTGCAACATTCTCTCCTCTCGCCATCTTTGGGACACTTATCATAATGATATCCCAGCTGAATTTCTTGAAAATCGTCACCGCCAACTACAGCTTGAGTCTGGTCAGCAGCATGTTGAACTTTTAGAAGAAGATATCGCAGCAGCCCATCTGCGAGCATTAGAAGGATTATCGTCTTTATTACCCCAGTATGGACGCTCATTGGCCAAATTTACTGATATGCTTCAATTACCACTTCAAGAACAAGGAACTAGGCAACATACTTATGATCGACTTCTCAAGGAAAAAACTCGATATAATCGTGTTCAGCTTGGAAATAATGTAAGGCGTGCTGAACCAGATTTCAATAAAGCACAGAGGAGAGCATAGAATCAAGTCACTCAGGCAATTGAAGATACCCAATATGCATCAATCCCTGTACCAGAGAATGGTAGATTTTTTTTACATGATGGACTTGGAGGAACTGGAAAGACATTCGTATACAATGTACTATTAGCAAATGTTCGCTCCAATGGTGGTATTGCTATTCCTGTGCTTCATCCGGTATTGCTGCAACTTTGCTACGTGGTGGTCGTACAGCACATAGTCGTTTTGGTCTTCCTTTGGATCTCAATGCAGATACCATTTGTAATATTCGAGTTAATAGTCCTCAAACACAAATACTCAGTGAAGCAAGATTAATTATCTGGGACGAAGCACCAATGTGCCACATGTTCGCATTCGAGGCGGTTGATCGGTTGCTGAGGGAGATTATGAGTATTAATGACCACCAGCTACTCCATGTTCCATTTGGTGGAAAGCCTGTTGTTATAGGTGGTGATTTTCGCCAAACTCTTCCTATTGTAACCAAAGGCACAAAAGCAGATTTCCTTAATGCATCCTTGACCAACTCTTACCTTTTTCAAAACAACATTGTTCATCAACTTCGTCTCACCCAAAATATGCGTCTTCAACAAAGCTCTGATCCAGCAATTGCTACCCAACTTCAGCAATTTGCTGAATATCTTTTACGCATAGGTGAACGAAGGGAACCAGGGACAACTACTCCTGATTCTGATGCCGTCACTATTGATTTGCCTCGCGAATCATATATCACAAGTAGCAGTCTCACATCTGTTGTACGAGCTGCTTATCCCAATTTAGAGGGAAATTATAATAATCGCGATTATATGACAGGTTGTGCTATTTTAGCACCTTACAATGACGACGTCCGTGAACTTGATAATGCGGTACATTCTATTTTCCCCGGGGACTCATATGAATACCTTTCTTCTAATACCATCGTTGACTTTGAGGCATTTGCAGCGATTCATCTGCCCGAATATTTAAACACAATTCCATTAAGCAACTATCCTTCGCATTAACTATCGCTTAAACTACATCAGCCAATTATGCTACTTCGTAATATCAATCCTCAAAAGGGTTTATGCAATGGAACACGCTTAATATGTCGAAATTGTTTGCCTCATGTTATTGAAGCTAAAATTTCCCAAGAAGATTTTGCAGGTATTATATAACTTCTCTTTTTTAAACATTATTAATGTTCTATAAAATACGTAGCTTATATATCTGTGGTTTTTAATGCTATTATTTAGGTGAAATCGTCTACATTCCTCGTATAACTCTATATTCTAAAGACAACGATCTTCCATTTAAACTATGTCGCCGCCAATTTCCTGCTGTTCCTGGGTTCGCGATGACTATTACAAATCACAAGTCAAGCATATGATCGCACTATACTTTGTCTATTTACTCATGGCCAACTATATGTAGATTATCCCGAGTACGCACACCAGACTCGCTCTCTATTTTTCTTCTTTCTCCTTCTCCATCTTCTACAGAACAATCTTCTCCACCTCAAACAGCCAATATAGTTTACCAACAAGCTTTCTCTAATCTGCATATCTAATAAATAACTTGAGCTTAGTGTCTTAATAATGGTACTTCTAAAAGAGACATTAACAATTAGTTAATAAACTAAAAACTGGAATTTTTTTTGCTTTTATAATTTCATAGGAAAAAACATTAGTATCACAAATAGTATTATTTAGAAATATTTTATTGAATTAGGATGGGGGTCTGGGGGCTTGCCCCCAACGAGCCTCCAAACCGCAGCTCCGGGGGGGGGTTGACTCGAAGCGAAGCAGATGGGCTCAATCCACGAAGGTGCGAAGGTGAAGAAAGCTTGTCTATTACATAATAGCTCATATTTGATCAACCTCCTATTATACGCTCACCTGTTTTTACTTCTAATAGTAAGCTGCATATAATGAACCTGTAGATTGATTCAAAGTTTAATCTTCACGTCTTTTTGAAATTGGGCACATGCTACTGATATTTTACACTCTATTGAGTAAAACTCTTTTTTATAGACGACATTCAAATCTTGATGGAGTTCTGATATATGCTTGTTTTGATACAGTAATTCATTTCCTGCTTTTTTTGAAGCAACATCATCTATACGTAACAATACAACTGGTGTTAATTTCTTTAGAAACTATCATTATACATTTCTTAGAATATAATTTTACGTATCAGCGAAAATGACCTTTTGGAAGCTACTCAACATGTCAACAAGGGATGGAGAATACAGAAGTCATACTGTATAGCATCATGAAAATTCTTAAACAACAATGCTTGCAATGAGTGAGTGAAAAATACTTCAGGGGGCTAATATAGTATGTTAACGAGCCAATGTCTTGCTACTTTACGTCAAGTACGAGAAATATTGACAGAACGTGGGCCTGATGGTGAATATGTACGTACTAACATTTGAAGAGGCTCTTGTCACATGTTCAAAGCTCAAACAGTTGATATGTTCTGCTCAAGACAATATACAACTTGGTAAAAGAAAAGCGAGTCGTTTTCCATTCTTTTTTTTATCTTTTTCATTTATACTTGCACATATTACCAGAAGATCATCTCAAATACAAAAAATTCGAACATGTATCACTTGTATATTCAATGATGTAATAAAAAATTGCCACCGAATGTGATCAAGAGATATTACCCAAATCTCAAAACTTGCGCTAAATGGTGGATGACACGACGTTTTTTTTTTTTCACTGAGTCCTCGTCGAAATATGGATGGAATAAAAGTTAAAAATAATTGTGGACATCAGCAGCAGGAACAACAACAACAGCATGGTAAACTTTGTTATGTAGATATACAAATAGAACAAGATCACATCGGCGGAAAACAAAAAATTGTCTATTTAACGAACAACCATTGAATAAGCCAAAAATATTTTTATGTTCTATTACCTTTTGGGATGTACTATCCCTGATTCACACTGGGAACTCCTATAAAAATTTGTTTTTCATTTTGCTGGCATAACAACGATATCAACATTTACTGTTAGTAAATGTTCAAACACTGAACTACTGGCTAGACTTTAGTTTTACTTCCTATTCTACTAATCATGATGTTGGCGCAGGTTTTTATATTACGTAAATTATGTGCTGTCTCCGATGTTAACTTTTCTCAAGATCATATACATCGATTTATGGATAATAGGTTTTTGCAACGGAAGACTTTATTGAAAGTCATGAAAATTGAAGACTAGTAAGAGCTGATGGGCGGTATGTTGTTAAAATTAACAAAGCTATTTGAATTGAAGGGACTCGGTATGGTGCACTGTAGTAATGTAACATGTGATAGATTAAAACAATTTATTCAGCAACTTTCCAAAATGAAGACCCTAGATTATTGATATCTGGATAAAATTCATATTATTACAGACCAGGTATTATATATACTAGGTTATTGAATATGGTGGAATATCTTGATTTTGTTGGGATAAATAGAATAGCCAGGACAGGTCGTATAATCCTTGCAACCACGTCAAAAGATTTGAAACAATTAGGGATCCTCGCTTGTATTGTTTTCACTTTGTTACAAAGGTACTTCGTATTGACTTTTATTTGAATAAAGACACCCTTTTGTTACTCAATAAAATACGATAATATTTTACTGTTTATTACTGTTATTGATATTGTTATGATTATTATTGCATGTAGGCTTGATAACTATGTTAGTAGTAGGGGGCTCAATAACTGTTTTAATAGATGATATATACGTCTTTCCAAGAAGAAATACAATTACACTTTTATAAAATCGGTTGATGTATTGTAACTTACCAATAAGAATTAATTTAAGCGATTCTCCAGTTATCATATTGACAAACTATGAAGAGAAAAAAGAGACAATAGGTTGCTAGATGGTGTATAAAATTTTCTTTAGACTCATCTAAATAATAAGAGACTCAGCTAATAACATAAAAATAAGTCCTACGACTGTAGCTTATACTCCATCTTTTTTAATTAACTATTGTTCACTGATATAAACAATGGGTAATTTAACGTTTTTTTATTTTCTAAGTATTAAATTTGATTGTAAAACAAACTCATCCAAAAGCTAAAATTAAAATCAAATGGAAATGTGTTTATAGAGTACCAAAAAGCAATGTTAGAGAACCTCATGTCCCAATATGTGGATGTGGATAATAAAGATTTCTGGGACGATAGTGTACGTTTCTATACATGTTTAAAAAAACTTTTCAATAAAAATAAAAAAGATTCTGACATATTTTTCTTTTTATTATTACTATTAGGTATGTAAGCATTATCTTGTCGATTACTGTCCTTCTCAATTGTTTACCAATACAAAATCAGATTTGGGTAATAATTTTTTCTATAGAAATCTATAAGCTGAAAATAGTGGTTTATACTTAAGACTAACATAATAATGATTAATAAAGGTCCTTGTGATAAGATACATAATGATCGCTTAAAAGAGCGTTATCAAAAAGCTTCTGATAAACAAAAATATCAATATGAAGCAGAATTTTATGATTATCTTAACAAACTTGTCAACGATCTTAGTCGTAGAATTCGAAATGGTAAAGGACGATTGAATATTCAAGGCGATGACAAGGTAAAAAAAATAGTTTTTATTTCTGCTGTTGAATATATGTTTATTGTGATATATATATACATATATGTGTATTTTCCCTTAGTTGGCTGAAAATCGTAAAGAAGAACGTGAAGAAAAAATCATCTTGATCGATGTCAAAATCAAAGAAATGTTACAAAAGGTAAGTGTTCTGTTTTTTTTAAGCCATATCATCTTTTTCCCCACTGAATGGTAGAGATTGAAGAGAGATCTATTAGTGGATATATATATATTTATATAACATAAAAAACCACATTAATCGAACTTGATATTACCAATCCATCAAAAAAAATTCTTAATAATAATGAATCACTTAAAAATTCAAAAACTCAACAATCCAACAATCCAACAAATAATGATAATAAAAAAAAGATTGAAGAAGCTGGTGAAGAAGGACGTGTACAAGAAGCTACAGAATTAACTACTGAAGTCGAGAAACTTCAAGCTGAACTGAGTCAATTAAAAGAGGTAAATAGTATTAAGACACGATTATATAAATAAAAACATGGTCAACTGACAACCCTTTGTAGAATTTGGATGGAAACAAGTCTGAAAAGCGTATGGAGGTAATAATAACAATACCAATGATGATGATGAAATAACAGTAAACTTATATGTGGTTATTGGAATTGGCTGAATTATTATTCATCTAGGTTTGTCAAGTCTGTGGCGCATTTCTAGTTACCAATGACTCTTCGGATCGTTTGGAGGCGCACTACCAGGGTAAGCAACATCAAGGTTATCTTAAAATCCGTGAAACACTTGATCAGATGAAGGTAATGTGAAAACTTTACTTTTTTTTTCTTGTCTCCCAACTGCAACAACTGTGTATTAACAATAATAAAACTTTGTAAAGCAGGCTAAATCCTATGGGCGAGACCGAGACTATACACGTGCACGTTACGACTACCGCGATCGTCGGGACGTAGGTAGGGATAGAGATTATCGTCGATTTTCCGACCGTGATCGTGGATACCGAGAACGCGATGATTATCGTAGTCGTCGTCGTGAAAGTCGTGATCGACGAAGTTTTGGAGGTAACAACATCAATAATAGTAACAGCAATAACGTTGAAGATGATTGGGATCGAGAAATGGAACGATATAATAGACGATCTCGTCATCAAGATGAAGAGTATCCACGTCGTTCCCGATCACGTTCACCAAGAAGAAATCGATACGATTAGAAATATTGATCACAACAAAAAAAAGAGTTACCAATTCTTCTCTTTCTTTCTTTCTCTCTCTTTCACTTTCTCTTTCACTTTCTCTTTATATACAAATATACACACGCACAAAAAGAAAACTCAAAAACAACCATTTTATGGGAGAAAATTTTTCATTTATATATAATATATATAT
The DNA here is from genome assembly GCA_025093555.1 of Circinella umbellata. NCBI lineage: Eukaryota > Fungi > Mucoromycota > Mucoromycetes > Mucorales > Lichtheimiaceae > Circinella > Circinella umbellata. The sequence continues at coordinate 229,769 of JAIWNF010000063.1, forward strand.
AACTCAAAAAAAAAATCTTTAGTGAACAAATCGTAAATAATAAAATCAAGGTATTATACTTTTATTTTCAATATATATTTATATATTCAATGACGCTAAATTCTGTGAAATAAAAGGGGATGAAAGTGGGGAAGCATTTGGAGCTTATTTTATATTATTCCATTCTTTAATTATTAAAAAATAAAGAAAAACCTGTTAAATCATATACAATATCGCTTAACCATTATCCATAATAACTGTGCTTTTCTCTGTTTTATTTAAAATGTCTTCTGTTTATTTTATTTTATTATAATATACAATATACAATCACTATTACCTATACCATAATACATATAGAATTATAAAGTTGTATGTTTGCATCTTTTGTATATGCAATATGCTCCCTGTGAAAAAGGGAAAACAGGGGGAAGGGATTAAGAAGGGGGAAGGACTGATGAAAGAATAAATAGCCAAATGCAGAACGTGGCTAATTCCTACTTATCATCAAATGGAAAACTGCTAATGAATCCGCATCATTCTGTTTCTCTATCCCATACACAGCAATGCAAGAAGAGTCAGGGTGCATAGCAAAGCCTTAGCTAATACGCAACTCTATAGACCGCAACTTTTTCTTATTTCCTTTTCCTTCCATCTGTAATCGCTCGAACTATGGTATAACATTGCTTTTCAGCTCTTATTTTTTTATTAGCGGTAGAGATTCGATGAACTGGATTACCTTTTGCGCTCTAATGGCGATTACAACCAAAATTTATATAAACAAGCGACTTTTTATTTTATGTGCATATTACATAACAAGGGTGAGTTCACAAACATTATTGCTCCCAAATAGAAAAATGGAGCTGTTTGTATTTAACATACGTGAATCTATCAAGAAATCTAAAGGGGGATAATGATAATGTTATGCAATGTACAATGTATGCACAAAGAAGAACTTGCTTATTTTGGGGGGAGGTGCTTATGGGGGGGTTGCAAGGGTCACAATCTGGACATGGAATTTCTTTTTGTGTTCCCAGGTCTAGGGTAACTGAGTTTTATTGAGGCGGATCCCATTGTTTGTTCTACTTGTTTTGGACATGAGCCTTTTTTTTGCCACACCCACCCACATGCTTATAACACAAAAACAATCAACAATCAACAAACCCAATTGCTTTTTTGTTTTGTTTTTGAAAGAAAAGAAATATTAATGGGTTCTTTTATTATTTTCACTCAAAGGAGGGAAACAAAAGGATAAGATGTATAATGACAAAATTAAAACAAATGAGGCAGTTAAAACTCCCCTTCTTTGCATTAATTGGTTCTTGTTATTGATGTTATTGGGGGCTTATGTACATTATTGTACATAACTAAAAGGACTATTCATACAATACATTATTATTATTATTATTATTATTATTGATATTAATATTAGCAACACTACTATTAACATTATTATGAAATAGATAAATAATAATAATCAATAATGTAACAACAGAACAACCGGAGCAAAAAAAACATTCCTGTTTTGAATATTAATGATAAAATCACCGGCATATTTAAAAAGCATATAATCGATTACATTTAACCACTTTTGCATATTCCTGTGGGTGATTTGATTTTTTTTAACTTGTGATACAAACGGAAGACGAACGATAAATTTTTATGCCATGTGCTGGCATCATTTAGTTTATTATTATCTTTCATCATTGATATCGAGCTGTACTTGTTTAAATTTATTTTTTATCAAGCTTTAATCATATCCTCTTCATTTTTTTTTTATTTTCTGATTCATATTATCCCGCTTCTTTTTCTTCTAGTTTCTAACAGTTCGTTATTTGCATAGATTCTTATTAAAAAGTAAAAAAAAAAACCGTAACTTTTTTTATATAAAACACGGCGTATCCTCCTTGCAAAAAAGGGAAAAAACTTCTTTGTCTGGGAGACGAGAGATTCTAACCCCCCCCCTTTATCTGTCCCCCTGCCCTTGATTATTTTTCCTTTTTATATTCTTAAAACTTGATTGTCAATCCGATTTCCCTTGTTCTCTTCTTTCTCTTCTCTTTTCTCTTTTCTTCCGTTAATTTTTTTATTATATTAACAACTTGTACAAATATGAACTCGTCGTGTCGACAACATCCAACCGACCGTTGTCTTTATCAAAAATCACAGCAACCGCAACCACGGCACCAACTACGGCGGGAATACGCGTTACCACAACTACATCAGCAACCATATTATTATCATCTACATCAACAGCAGCATAATCATAGTATTCATCATAATCATCACCATCACCATCACCATCATCATCACCATCATCGACAACAGCTACCAGTTCTTGTCAATATAGACCGACGTTTGGCATACGTCGAAGCACTTTTGGGTATGTTATCAATAGTAGTTCTATATTTTGAAGAAAAATCGGACACCCAACCAATCATTTGCTAAGCGCCAAAAAGAAAAAAATTAAACCAAGTATACCAATATTTGCTTTTTAAATTTAGATATCATGACCAATATGGTGGAAATCATGTGGCGAGGGATATACCAGGATGTTGGTGAACCGGAGGTCTTTTCCATCGTCTCGATACGATCTTTTATCCGTGAAGTCATGAAACGATCGCATACAACATATGCAACCGCTCAAATTGCCATATGTTATTTATTTCAAACACAACAGTCCATACGAAAATCGTTATTAAAAAAAGCAACTACGGTCGATCAGCAAAAGAAAACAAGCTATATTAGCTGCCCAAGAAGAATGTTTTTAGCTAGTTTAATTGTTGCGTCAAAATATGTTCAAGATAAAACGTATCGTAATTCAGCGTGGGCTTCTATTGCACGAATTCATGTTCATCAAGTGAATATGGCGGAGCGTATTTTTCTAGAGTTGTGCGACTACCAACTTTATATGAAGCAGAATGTGTTTGATGATCTGCATCGTTTGCTACGTGACTATGTTGCCGATGCTCTGGCCGAACCACCTGTTAATTCTTTATATCACATATCGTTTGCATGGACTCCGGAAATTAGCACTACAGCAACAAATATGTGTCATTGCTCTTCTCGAATCACTTCTTCATTATCATCGACAACGACAACGACAACGCCATCGACAATCAACGGCAATAGTAGTAATATTATTAGTGGTATTTTGCCAGTACAGCAAGAATTATTAATGATGTTACCTTACAGCACCAACAATACTTACAATAATCAGAGAAACAATAGTGGTACAATGACAGTAGCAACAGCAGTAGCAACTGGTACTACTACGCATACCCCTCAACAATCGCTTCACCAGAACCTTCGTTCTTATACTCCTCAGATGACTTATGCACGTTCAGGTGTAAAACGCCCACGAGCAGCAGATAATAATACGCCCGATTTTAATCAACAACAACAATACCAACAACCGAATAAACGTTGCAAATCTCAGACTCCTCCATGCTTGCTCCGACCTGCTCGAACACAATTTGTCCTAGGCCATGCGCCATGTATTTAAAACATAATATCAGCAACACATAGAAAAAATCGTCTTAAAACTTGTGTACTTTCTCGCACTATTAATCATTATCAAACACTTTTTATTCATTCATTCATTCGCTTATTCGCTTATTCTCAACTTTTTTTTGCATATATTTCTTTTGATTCATCTTTCTCACCCCCCCTCACCCTCCACAATCACGTTCATATACATTAACATTTAAACAATAATATATATATATACAACATACCTTTTCTTTACTTTGTTTGCTAAATACTTTCCTTTATAATTTGTAGAATAATGAAAATAATGAAAATAATAATAATAATTACGGGTCAGTATTTTTCTTTTTGCCAATCTATGTGGTATCACACATATGCTTAATAAAAGATCGGCGTCATACATCCATTTGAACGACCATGTGGTTTTTTTTGACAATTTTTTTGTCTCCGTTAAGCTGAGTTCTTGACACATCTCTCACATACAAGGCCTTTGTTGAAACTCAATTTTTTTTTTATTTTCTCTCCCTTTCTTGTCTCGTACACCCTATAATTTAAATATGTTGAGAAGCACAGCACTTTTACGCCAACCTCTCACACGTCGTGTTACAGCACAATGTATACGTCCAACATCTTCATCTTGGCGCGCATATTCTACATCGTCACACAAAACGAACTCAGGAACTCCCAGTTTTGCCGCCATGTTGGCGGTTGCATCCATGGGCTTTGCCGCTTATAGCATGTTGGTAAAATCTCGAGAAGGTCAAGGTAAGAGAAAATAATCCAAGGTATAAATGGATTGCACGCAAAAATATCTTTACACATGCTTCTATGGAAAAACAGCAACTGACATGACTCTTCGTCATTTTTTATAATCAGCAATGCCAAGACGTCAAGGAGCAGGAGAAGGAGAACAACAATCCTCTGCGGAACCTGTTAAAAAAGTTCAAGAACACGAACCTAGTCAACCTATTCCAGCCTTTTCTTCCGATGAAGTCACTGTTGTATTTGTTCTTGGTAAATATATTTATATAAAATCCTGGTATCTCATAATTTTTTTTCTGTTTTTACTGACACATACCGTATATTATTACTAAAGGTGGTCCTGGTGCTGGAAAAGGTATAAACTCTATTTATATATATATACCCACTAAGTGAACACAGGGTAAAAGAGTGACGAGTAACAATATTAACAATACAAACACTAATAATAACGATAGGTACTCAATGTGAAAATTTGAAGAGAGATTATGGATTCGTTCATTTGTCAGGTAAAGAAAAAAATTCAAAATTGACAACATTTTTTGTATATAACTAACAATTTACGCTCATAATATAAAAAATATTTAGCTGGTGATTTATTACGTGCTGAACAAAAACGTCCTGGATCAAAATATGGTGAACTGATTAATCATTATATCCGCGAGGGCTTGATTGTTCCTATGGAAGTCACTATTGCATTATTGGAAAATGCTATGAAGGAAGCCATGGAAACATCCAAATCTACTCGTTTTCTTATTGATGGTTTTCCTCGAAAAATGGATCAAGCAATTAAATTTGAAGAAGTGGTAATGATCACCATTGCTATTATAAATTTTATTCGAAGATGGGTGGGAAATGAGCAGTCTTTCAAATAATGCCATTTGTGTGTTACGAAGGTGGAATTAGGAATGGTGGTAGGAGAAATGTAAGGGGGAGACGGAGGTAAACTACTTATGCAAAATATATAAGATGCTAGGGGAAAGGAAGAACAAAAGAGTGTATATAACCTTTGGAGGGTGGAGTGAAAGGGGCAGAGAGGGGATGGAAAAAGAGGCTTCATTTTTGCATTTCCTTTTCTTTATTTTTTAATACCTTTTATGATGACTTTTCTGTATTCGGTTAATCTATAGGTTGTTCCCTCCAAGGTTGTTCTTTATTTTGAATGCCCTGAAGAAGTCATGTTGAAACGTTTATTGAAGCGCGGTGAGAGCTCAGGCCGTATTGATGATAACATTGAATCTATCAAGAAACGCTTCAACGTTTTCACAGAAACTAGTTTCCCTGTTATTGAAGCTTTTGAAAAGCAAAACAAGGTCAAAAAAGTATGTATAATGATATATTTTACATGTGATCGAGTTGCTTTTTTACGATTTATCCCTAACAACTGCGTTATTTCTGTTTTAAAAAATTATTAGGTTCACTGCGATCAACCTGTAGAAGATGTATACAAAGAAGTGAAGACTGTTTTTGATACTATGTTTGCTAATGATAAAAGCTAAATTAATTTATTGTAATAACTGAAAAAAGTATAGATAGAATTATCATTCTCTCGTCTAGATAATGTACATAATCACATAGTGCATTGTTGTTGTTATTATTATTATCGTTATCGTTATTAACATTATTTATTGATTTCTATTATTGATGTGTTTTTTGCCTTTTTATTTTTTTCCTGTTGTTTTTGTTTGACTTTTCTCTTTTTAGATGCTTCAATCAATGCCCTATAATATTGGTAAATCAATTCACGTTATTAATCCATTATATAATCACTATTCCTATGTAAACTTCGTTTCTTTCTAACTCAGCAATGGGCTTACTTTTTTTTATCAACTGCCAACTTATCACGCTTAGGTGTACTATCAATCGTTTCTCTTTCAATACCTCGTCGAATCTCTCGTCGTTGTTGATGACTATTAAACATGTGCGTATTAATATGTATATTCAATATTTTTTTTATCGTTCAGCATATATATGTAACAAAAGTACTTCTTACTTTGGTTTTTTAAGATTAAGCATCCATTCGGGCACTTGGCAACCAGATTCTCGCATAACATTTACGACACTATTTTTGTATATATCCGTTAGCATAGATACCCTTTTAATCCAAATATAGAAAGTGAATAGTATCAATATTTACCTTTTAAGGTATTGTAAATCATCCTTTGTGTAATATGTGACCGCTTCACCTTCACGACCAGCACGACCAGTACGACCTGTTTATCCATCATCATCAGTGTTAGTTCTTCATATACTACACTATATCGAAAGAAAGAAATAGAAAATCATTTTAATTACCGATTCTATGGATATAACTTGCCACTGTTTGTGGGAAGTCATAGTTGATAACCAAATTAACACCTTTAAAATCTAGACCACGAGCCATTAATTCAGTGGCGATCAAAACCCAAATTTTGCCAAGTCGAAACTGATTTATGATATTATCACGCTAATGATAATGATAATAATAAGTAATCAAATTTAAAGCTGGAAAGGTCTTCAATTACCCTTCCTATCCTCTTTCCATCCGTTTCTCCTTACCTGTGCTTTTGTTCTATCGGAGTGGATAACTTCAACATTGATACCATCATACACCAACTCATGAAATAACTCCTTCGCACGATCGATGGATTGAACAAAAATGAGTACAGGGGGTCGTATACCTTTTTGAATGTATTGTCGCAAGGCAACCATTTTTCCTGATTCATTTCCCGTAAAGATTAACTCTTGTTTGATTGTATCAGTGGCAGCATTTCTACCAATTATCATGTATAATTAGTTAAGAAGAATCCACCTTTTGGCTTCAAATACTACTTTGAAGAGAGAGGAAGCGGAGACTTATTACATACCGTGCACCAACAACAACTCGAATAGGATTTTTCATGACAGATTGAGCGAGATCTTCAACAGTTGATGAAAATGTGGCACTAAATAAAGATTTACGAATAGAAGTACTTGAACATGCAGCAAAAATCTCATCTGTTTGCTCCAAAAAACCAAGATCAAGTAGTTTATCAGCTTCATCCAATACAATATGACGTACACTACACATTATATTTATGTATAAGCGAAAAAAGTATATGGCAAATTCAATAACAATAGTGATAAATCAGTAGGATGAGTAACTTACTGTGCTAAATCGATTTCATTTTCACGAATGGCATGTACTAATCTCAACGGTGTACTGATTAAAATATCTAGCATATATATGTGTGTATGTGTTTGTGTGTGTTTGTGTGTGTGTATAAGTGTATAGTTGTAAATGTCATATCAAACTTTCAACAGAGCAACCATTTCCCTCCAATTCACTATTTTTTTACGGGAATAACACTTACCAAACTTCTGTCGCTGCTCGGGATTTTGTGCTTTATGCGCTGCAGTTGCTTTTGTGAGTACATTGATTTTCATATTTGTCCCAGCTGAAATCCTAGCTAATTCACGATCAATCTACATACATAAAAGGACGTTCTTAATTTACTATCTGATACATACTCCAACTTTTACAATTGCTGATATAAATCTTTCTACTTTATTACCTGTTGAGCAAGTTCTCGAGTAGGTGCAATGATTAATGCACGATAACCCACTTTGAACGGTTTCTCCAAGTCTTGTAAAATAGGTAGCAAATAGGCCAATGTTTTACCGGAACCTGTGGGTGCACACGCCATCAAATCCCGACCATGGAGAATGATAGGTATCGATTGTGTTTGAATAGGTGTAGGCGATGTATATTTGCTTTGTCGAATATTTTTATATAATAGTGGTTTTAAACCGTGATAAGTTTTCAAATCTTCAAATGTACTGAATGGATTAGGAATATCGGTCCCGTAAACCCGAATACGTTTCGATTTACGAAATGCTGCCGCTTCTTTGGGTGTATTGATAGGAACTGAGTCACCTAAATAAATAATTGACAAATATAAGTTTAATTGTCGTACTTGATAGTTATATATATATATATATCGTAGTTGCAATAGTAGCAACAAGGATAGTGCTGCTATTTTACTACCTTCAACGTTGGAATTCAACTCTTTTTGTTCTTGTTGATCATTGTTATTAATTGACGCTTTTACTTTGACAGGTATATCGTTCAAAATGTCGATTTCATTCAGCAATTGACATCTTTTTTCAACGTTTGTTACAGCAATGTTTTTGAAGGATCTATTGTTATTGTTCTTTGTTGCTGAACCCTGGAATCCGGTTGATAACGATTTACATGTATATGTTATTTATTAATAAACTCGATCGGGTGAATGAGTAAGAATTATTTAATCAGAATAAAAGCTACCTCGAATAATTCTGTATCATGTTTAAATCGTTTCTTGTTAAAAGTTGCACCGGCACTCAATGTTTTAAAAAGATCCATACTTATTAATCAACAATGATCTCAACCGAACGATCCTGCAAACCTCGAAAAAAATGGTGTACCACTTTTTCGCATTTTCCCGCCAGAAAAAAAGCGAGTCACATTAGTTAATAGTGGCATATGCTGATTAATGATAGTAAAAAAGAATAACCAAAATCTAGCATTGTATTTCATGGTTTTTCCGAGGGAAGTATCATTCATGACTCAAACATGCGGCTGGATTACTTCGATCCACAATTGACATGTCGCAAATCTGACAAAATAAAAGAGTTTGGTTGATGCATAACCCACTTGGCAACAAAAACAGTAACACAACTTACACTAGCAACAGTGATAACGATGACTCGACCACTATCCATTCTCATGTGTGAAAAGTTGGCAATAGCACTCATTTCGATGTTTTTATTGATGTTACTACACGATGTGAAGACGAATTTTCGGCATTCAGTTTGCCAAACAACAATTTTCAAATTCCATGGGAGTCTTTCCACAGCGTGAAGGAAAACGTAGAGTACTTTAGAATTAACTTTTGATGACGAAAAGGATGCAGAAGGTGCACTTAAATTTTCGAAAACCAAAACACACTGACAGGACCGCAACAGTAGTGTAGAAAAAATAGTTAGTATTGTACTTTTTATGGAATTAGTGTAACATCCAACCAATAAGAAATCCTTACAACAATACTTCATAATAAGAGATTCTTATACATTACCAAAATACAAGATAACTTTATAAATTACCAAGTTATCAAATATAGTTGCCAAGATTTATAATTATTAGAATATATTTTAAGATTCCCACTTTTGTGTGGTGAATTTATTGACGGCCATTGAAATATTAAGTAACAATGGTTGGACAGACAGAACAAGACAAATACAAGCAATGGATTCTAGGTAAGTGATAAAGAAGAAATATGAGAGGTGAAAGGGAAGATGGGTATAATCAAAAAGATAATCTATGTAACTGTTTTTTTTTTTTTTTTTTTTTTTTTTTTTTTGGGTACTATTGTCTAATGTTATGGAGGCTGATGTTGAAAAGGGGTCTCTTCTTGTCGAAAATTAATGAGTAGTTTGTGAGTAGAATCGATGATGTTGCTAGATAAAAATGGAACAGCAGAAAAAACGTGTAGCCAGTGGGCTTTCCAAACGCCAACTAGAACGCCGGCAATCAATTGCATTGGCGAGAGAGGTGAGTGAGATAAATTCCATGAGGGCATAGAAAGATTAAAAAGGGCATCGAAAATAGTTGTTTGTGTAATAGTGGAAAGAGTACAATTTTGCAGAACTTGTTGCCATATGTGCCATTTGCGTGGGCAGGAGAACAAGAAGTGATTACCAGTATCTAAAGCAAGATCACCAAGTACACACAATGGACTATCAAAGCGAGCTGGCAATATATGGTGTAGGTTAGTGCGGCAAGATAATTTACCATGTAATGCACCCCACCAAATGGTGTGGGCGACAGGTGAGATACGAGATTTCCAAAAGAAAGTCCATTTTGAGGTAGTGAGAGAAGGAAAATTAGAATCTTCAATAGCAGCGGTGATGGCAGGTTAATGACAAGTAGAACGGTAGGCACAGGTGCTACTGAGGTGCAAGGGAATGTTGTGTATATCATATCAGTAATAAAATGGTTGTAAATCAATAAGACCAATATAAAATTCAGGAGATTCTAATATAGGTGCACCTGGTAAGAGTGCATGAGCGAGAAAATCGGCAATCAAAACGGCACCAGAATCAAGAGCTCAAAACAGTTGAATGATGGTAGTTCGTCCAGTATTGAGTTCCATGCGAGTACGTCGACGCAAATGGTTGATTTGAGGATCGAAAATGTATGCATCTGACACAATTACTTTGGATAAGTGATGTTTAGGGATAGAATTAGTAGAGTCAGAAATTTGAATGACGAATGACAAAGGAAGAGAAAGGCAGGTAGCCAGAGATGGATCAGAAGTTAAGGGGAGAGGTGTAAGGTGATCAATGGCTGAAGACAATGGAGCTAAAGAGGTAATTGATCTGAAGGTGGAAGAACGTAAAGAAGGAAAAAGTAGGGGGAGAAGAGGATGAATACAATTTGAAGTGGTAGTCAAAAAATATGAAAGAAAGCAAGAAAGAAAGGATGGAGAGAAAGATGTAGAAAATAAAGAAGAAAGCCATCGAATTTGCATTGCTTGTTGTTGTAAACTTGAATCCAAAAGTCCTAAACCACCTCATATTTAACAGGGGAAAACATCCTATGCATAAGGAATTTAGTAACTAAGCTACGAATACATTGATGAAAATGTTTGGGGACTGGAGTAATTCGCAAGACATGCCAGATTTTCGACATAATCAGAGTGTTGATAACAGTAGCACAACTTTGAATAGATAAACCACATTGAAGATGTATATCACATGCAGTCCGAAGTTTAACTAGTAGGCCATCCAAAAAGGCGTTTAATTGATAATTGGTAGAAGCCAGAGGGTATCCAAGGTATCGTATGGCAGAGAGAGAACAGTAATCATGCCAAGCTGTAATTCCAGGTGATTGGAGTAGTGCTTGCCATTCAGGTTGGCTTGCACCTGATAGAGATATACCTTCGGTCTTATGGTAATTTACCTTAGCATTAGACGCTTGACTATAGAGAGATAGGAATTCTTGTAACTGGTGGAAATCATTTGGCTGAGTAAGAAAAAACAAAGCATCATCAGCATAAGCTAAAGCTTTGATAGGCCTGGGGGCGATGGTGGGAAAAGAGCCAAGAAAAGGGGATATTGAAAAGCCATGGAAATGAGAATCATTTAGAATGGTTCGTAGTAATGGATCAAATGCCAGGTTAAATAAAACTGGGGAGATTGGATCTCCTTGACGTAAGCCATGACCTTGTTGAACTAGAGTACTAAGAAAACTGTTGACCATAACAGAAATAGAAGTACTAAAAAACAAATTACACAGTGAGAGAACAAGTGAAGTTGGTAGACCAACGTGCAGAAGAACGAGACGTAGGTAAATAGGATGTACCAAGTCATATGCTTTTTGTTGGTCGATAACCAAACCGACTCCTGGTAAACAATGATGGTGGGCATAGTCCATAATAAGTCGAGCAGTTAAGCCATTATCGCCAATAAATTTTCCAGGTAAGAACCCGGTTTGAATGGGAGAAATAACAGGTTGAACAGTGGGAATTAAAGGGGCATTAACAAGTCTTGTAAAAATCTTTGCATCAGTATTTATTAAAGAGATTGGCCACCAGTTAGAGAGCGAAGAAAGGTCCCCTTTTTTTGGTAGTAGGCGAAGACGAGTTTCAGACCACGAATTTGGAAAAACACCAGCATGAAGTGCATCATTATATACGTTGACAGCCAAACTTCCGATCAAAGGATGGTTGAATAACAAATAGAGAATAGAATAGGGAAAACCATCGCTACCAGGACTACTATTTCGTGGAGCTCTTTTTGAACTATTGGTGATTTGATCTAAAGTAAAGGAAGATAGAAGTAAAGTTTGTGTAGCAGGTGACAAAAGATCGGAAGGTACACTAGTTAATAACTGGTCTATAGCTTGAAGGTCAATAGGTTCAGCAGTATAAAGAGATTAATAGTATTGTTGAGCAGCTTTGGTCATAGAAGAAGCTGTGGTGCAGAGTGTGTTATTGATAGGGTGGCGTAGGTGAGTGATGGTGCGTTTGGCTTGTCTAACTTCAATGGAACGTTTGATATAACCTGCTTATTTTTCACTATGTTCTCGCCACCGTAAGCCAGCACGAAGAGCGTTAATATGTGTAAAATCAGATTGGACTGAAGCAATTTCTGCTTCCAGAGAAATTAAATAAGAATCATGTTGTATGTCAATATAATTGTTGAAAGATAAATATTGACGGCGTTCTTTTTGTAGTGATTGAAGGTGAAGTTGATTATGCGTTCTTTTTTTCCTTGAATACTTACGGGCAAATTTGCCAGTAATAAGTTTAATTTGATCCCATTTTTGTTGCTGAGAGAGTGAAGAGTCAAATAGAGCGATTTCACTAGTGAGAAATGCTGATAAGTCACTACAAAATTGTTTATCAGTAGCCAGAGTAGGGTTACACCGCCAAAGACCAGGCTCAAGAGGAGCTTGTCCTAAGCGAAGCTCTACAGAAACTAGGTGATGGTCAGTCCATAATGAGATAAATACGAGTAGTAAAAAATAGAAAGATGGGACTAAAGTAAAATATAGTTGAGAATCTGTTTATTCCTGAAATAAAATAACTACTCTTTTATATCTTTTCTAAATATGTAACTATCTTATTTTATCCGATCATGGCTAAACTATGTTTTATATGAATGGATGAGAGGACCTATTATATTTGTTCTATTATAAATATTAATTTTAGATCATTCTCTGAAACCGTTTGTGACAGTTGTTATTAATCTCATTCTTTCTTTGATGTTCCTTTTTTATTCGGATTAATAATAAGAACGAATCAAAGTAAATAATAGTGTATAATTGGTTATATCTTTTATCCTTGACGGAATGATGTTTGACCGATTATTCATGAATGGATGGAATATATGTGTTATTATGGTAGTTCACTACACATAAGACCATAATGGGTTAATAAAATCAATGAGAGGGGAGGAAGTAAAAGGATACAAATCGGAAGACATAAAAATATAATCGAGACAAGAACGGGAGGCACTGCGAAGAAAAGTAGAAGAGGGACAACCACCAGGAGATGTTATACAGTCTATCTATAAAGAAGAAAGGTATGATTTCCAAGTGTCTGGTACTCCAGAAGAAGAAGGAGAAAGAATTTGATAATTAAAATCACCCAAAAGAATGCTACGTTCAATTGAGGATGTAGAAAAAAAGGCAATTGGGACAAAGAAGTAAAAAAAGGTTCTCATTGATAATAACGATCAGGGGCATATATGACAATAATATTAATAGGAGAAAAAGAAAAAGAAGAATGTGAAGCAGTAACATGCAGGACGCGACCATCCAAGTCAATGGAATGGAGGGTAAATGTAATATCAGGATTAAGTGAAATGATGCCAACATGTTGGGACCAAAATGATGAAGATGATTGAAATTGTGTGAAAGCGTGATTGGAGATCTTCGTCAGCCGCATGTATTTCTTGGAGGGTTAAAATATCAAGTGATTGAGAATGAAGAAATCTAATAAAATGTTTACTACGTTCTGGCTCTTCTGTCTTAGGTAAACCTCAACAGTTGAGTGAACCTATTCTGATGTTGATATTTTTCATTAATATTTGGGGTTAAGTTTTGATGGCCGGGAGCTATGGTGAATACCACTTTCGTTATATGTAGAGTCAAGCAGTCTAGCAGTGGTGACATTAACAGTCTGTAAAATGGACATAGACGAGTTGTTTTCTGTTATTTGAGATGGTGTGGTAGTCGAATTGGTCCCTATAAAATTAGAAGGGGAAAGTGTGGCAATATTCTCAGAGGGTAATGTTACCTCACTGGTGGTAGAAGAACTGTTAGTAATATTGGTCGTTTCAGAGAGAGCAATACTTATATTATTATCTATAGGCGGCGGGATTGTGTCACCATCTAAATTAAGACCAGGAGGCATAGCAGCAGTATTAGATGTGTTGACATCCTGCTCTGAGGGAGATTCAGCTACATCAATTTCCATAAGGTGAGGTGAGATGTGAGGTGAAGATGGTGGTGAGGAGTATTCGGCCTCACTTTCTTGATTATTATCATCATCAATATCTGGCGATGGTGATGGTGATGGTGATGGTGATGGCGATGGCGATGGTGGTGGTGGTGGCGGTGTTAAATCCAAAAGAGGACCTTGAATGTTTAAATTGGCAGTATTGACAGATGGTGCCTCATTGGATGTTGTAATACCCGTTTGTTGGGGGTAAGGCGAGATTTGTTTATGTTGTTGGAAACAAGAGACCGAATGAAAGCGGCCATAGCCGCCACAAGCCGAGCAAGCTTTATAGTGGCCAGCTTTAGCCTTGGGGCAAGCAGCCTTTTCATGAGTGTCTTCATGACAAATGCAGCAGTAAGGTGGTGAGCCTTTCCAGAAAGCTCGAATGTCATGATCGATGCCAGGAAAGTGTAAAGTATGAGTAGTTAACGTTTGATCAGAATCAGTAACATCAAGCAAAACACAACCTTGGCCCATAAAAAAAAGGTGAGGTGCTGACAGGAAAAGACTAATATCTAAAATGCGACCATAGGGTTGAACCATCTATTGAATTGCGAGAAGTAATTCATGTTCTGGTAAATGTGGTAGGTCGTAAACATTGACAATGAGAAAACCGGATCCTTTGCAAAGAGCTGGGGTATCGATGATGGATTGACCTTCAAGAGTAAAACCTTTTGTCGATAACGTATTACGTTGGAGGTCGTCACAAGGCGTGATTTTGACAACAACTCGTTTGTCCTTGAAGCATAATTGCACGCCAAGGGGAGGAGTGTCAGGGAATTGTTTGGCAATGGCAGAAAGGATTATCGAGCGATTGTTGGTAATAGAAGTTGTTTCAAAAAAAAGACTTGGGTTAATGGATCGAAAATAATCAGTAGTATGGATATATGATCCCTGAGCAGGTTGTTAATGAGACCCTGGTGTAAAAATTGAGCGACGAATACTCTTGATAATCTTGATAATAGGAGTAATAGTTTTAGGGCGATTGTCAGGAGAAGACTTATTCGCATGTTGATGTTGTTGGTTAAGTTGCGTACGAGGACATTTTTTGTGACTCATAGGCGAAAGAGGTGGGAGAGAGGCATGGTGTAAAAGAAATGATTATTAGAATATATACAGTAAATACCATTTCCATATTATTACTCTATTTTATATCCCGACTCATATCTCACAATTGGTGGAGAAGCTAAAAACATACCATCCTCACTCTACAAATTCTGTCCATAGTGCTGACAATAACTTACACCAAGTTACTTTTGAATTAACAGCTTCAAAAACCTTATCTACTCCTGCTCATATGGCCCAAAGTAGAGACTAGATCTAGTCTCTCAGTTTTTCACTATTTACCAACCAATTTCAATTTGTTATATATAACAACACAGTATATCCTGGAACTTATAAATGATAAAATACATTTTTCATAACCTAAACTATATTCTATACAACTTTTATAATATGTGGTCAATTATTTGGCTAGATATATTCATTCAAAGTAGAGACTAGATCTAGTGTCGGGGGTGCAAAGATACTCATTAATTAATCAATTGGCGGGATATTTATATTAAGTTGTTGTACAATGGTTTAATTCGTGTAAAAGATATTCTTATATGAATAATTATTCTGAATATTCGTGTATAAAATTAGAAAATAAGAAGAGTTGTTTATGTAAGGGTTACAATAGTGAGGCGGTAATTAGGAGTAATTATTTCTCCAATAACAACAAAAAAAGTCAACCACACTTAAAATAATAAAAGAATAACATTATAAAAATTGTTCTATTTATTTTTTTTACTGTTGTTGTTTCTACTATTATTGCTTACCTACAAGGTGCAATTGGTAGCAGTTGGATTTACACAGACCCTTTGTTGGGGTACAGCTGCATCTGAGTGTAGTTTTTTTTGCAGATTTGACATTTCTATTGTTGTGAATAAGGGGTTCTATCTTTCAGAAACCCTTTTCCAATTGCTTCTAGGTCATGCCGTGTGTTATTTCTATATGAATCAACATCTTCTTCTTCATCATCTTTAACAATATTAACTGCATACAAGTATTCGTTAATCATATCAGTGCACAACTGTTCACAAAAAGAAAAGTGGGTAATACTTCTCTGTTCAACTGGACTAAAAGAACGCCATGCAAGGTACACATTTGCCTCAGCCAGTGCCAAGAAGAAAGAAAACGCTCTAACTTCCCAGGAGTGTGTCCGCATGACATCATGATATGAAGCCATATTATCGCGGTTGTTATTATTAATATCTATGGCTCCTTTGCCAGCACCATAATTATCAAAAACAGCAGGACGATGAAATGTCGCAAAGCGACTTCTGTTTCCTTCCTTGATTACATGAGTAACCTCTGATCCTTGTGTTGTTCTACCACAAGTACTAACAAGACATTGCATCTTTCTATCACGCAAGATACATATTGACATAGGTATGTCCTTGACAATACTGACCAGAGAAATTGACGTTCCAACAGGTTCTCCTTCTAACTTTATGTGAAGATCACGGGGAACAAGACGTGGCCAATGGCTTCTCTTCTTCATTGCCATGATACTGTATAGACTATATTGATGAAGAACAGCAGCACAGCTAGGGTATTCGAATCAGGAATCTGTGAGAATTGCTCTTCCAGTGGCAAACAAAGGTTCAGACAGATGCAAGACGGTAAAAATCACAGCAGCTTGATCACCAAGCTTTTTCACTTGAAAGTTCTTTTCACTGATATCAAGACAAATAATAATGTTAGTGGAAGCATCAGCAACTGTTTTAAATTCTTAACTTTCAGGATGTGGTTTCAAAATAATCTTCTTTACATTAGGCATTTGCAATACCTTCCCAACCCATTAGTTCATCATCTCAACAATTGTCAACACTCATCTAGGACCCATTGCATTCAAAAGATTTTCATTGTATACTTCAACAAAACCATGAATCAGAACTAGAGGGTCACTTGTTACTCTAGCAGCAGCTATAGTGGCAGGATGCTCAAGAGTATGAGCTGCCAGCAGAATAGCATCAAAACGACGACGCAACGTCCATTGACCGAAATTGTATGGGGATGGGACTAGAATTGTTAGCTTTGTTCTCTAATAAAAACCTCTATTACTACAAGAAAGCCATGCCATATAAGTCCAAAGTGCAATCCATAAAAAGTATTCAACCTTGGTCAGTGGATGCCATTTTTCAATACACCGAACAACTGCATTAGCATTGATAGATGAAATAATATGATCAACAATATGATCTATTGGTAGAAACCTTCTAAAAAATATGTATGGTATTGAAAACCAATGATTTTCGATATTCAACACTGCATCCTTCTTATAAGAAGGCTCAGTGTGTTGTACATTGATAGTAACTCTCTTATCTACCCAATCAACATCCCTTTGTTCTCCTAGAACCTCTTCAAGACCTTCATCATTATCCGATTCATCTGTATCCAATTCATAGTCGATCCCTAAACTCAACAACGGGTTAGAAGAGTTGTCCTCGTCTTGAGCAACAGCAGGAATGTTAGGAACTATGTTTTCTTTAGCCTCTCTCTTTTTCTTAAGATTTCCTGCCTTCACTTTACATATAGAGTAATCGCCATTAGCAACATGAACACATACCATTAAAACATTCCCCTCATTCGAGTAGGATTGAACAATTCCATATACTCGTTCCTTACTAGACTTTGTAGTTCCTATTGCAGCAGCTTCTCGGGCCTTCAGCACTCTTGGGAGAAAAGATATGTGAGTCCCAACTGGGATTTTCGAAGTAAAGTTAGAAAAATTAGTGGTGGCAGACAAGCTAATGTTAGTTGCAAATTTAATCTAAATGTAGTGAATAGATATTGTTTTTCGTTTTGCACATCAATGGTTATGAAGTAAAATTGACTATTTTTTTTTCTCGACGTCATTCGTGTTTTTTATTGGACCAAAATCAAAGACCAAAACTGGAGACTAGATCTAGTCTCGTGACAATTTAGAGATTAAACAATCACATGTAATAACTGCACAACATTAAACAGTTGCTGTGGATTTAGATGCATAACATTAGAAAGTTACTGCGGAACAATTCCTTTATAGACTACAGATGAAGACCTATAAGTACATATGCTATAATCATCTTTTTCACTTTATTGGAGCGGAAATACAAAGAAATAAATATAAAAGAAAATGATACATAATAGTAAGTCTATGATCTTCTTTTTCGTTCTTTGGACATTTCCGTCGATATTGAATTTCCTTCTTCTATGATCATATCTAGTGATTCTAATAATACTCAACAAACTCAAGAACAGCAGCAACAGCTGTCACAAGACTCTTTACAATCATCATTGCATCAACAGGAGCACGTCATTGCTTCCTTACAATAAAAACCTCAACGACAGCAACAAATGCTCGAAGCCTTAGCTGTTTCACAAGTAACTCCCCCTCTTCCAAGTTCTCAATAACCTCACACTTTGCCTACCAGGCCTCACTTTGACTGGCTTTCTTTGGAAGAGCTTTATCTGAAGATTTATTTAGTCATCAACTCAGTGATGATCAAAAGAAGTCTTTAATTAATAACTACCCTGCTATACAAGGCATGCGTTATATAGCATCTTAAGCTATCCCTGCTGCCGCCTCATGATTCAATCGTTCGCAAAGTAGAGAAGATTCTACTCTTCGCCATTTACAATATCAGTTGTCTGCAGTATTCCGTCCTTTTGACATATGAGCAAATGAACTATTGCAAATCTTGCCTCAAGATCAGCTCGCATGCTTCTTCATTATTCTTTGGAATGCTTGTACTCTTCTGATGCACGCCTATGGCCCTGTCAATCAAGCTCGCAATCATCTTGCTTTGTGTTATATCCAATACATATAATTCATAAAAAAAATTATTTGTCATTTTAATTATTAAAGTATAGTGTATCTTTAATTATGCTTTGCTGACATTTCGTGTATTTCCCTATTTGGACCATGATTTATAAGAACACAGAAGTCTGTCTTCTATAATAATATAAGATAACAGCTGCATAGATAGGTATATCATATCGTCAACCGCTCAAAGTCTAATCTTAATATCACTAATCTTATATTTATAATTCACACGGCCATGACAAATATAAATCTTACGTATACACATATCAATATATCCCACTGATAATAAGATTCATATAAATAGAGATAATATTTTATTTTAATAAACTTTAGTTCAACTATTGCTCTTTTGGGTCTCGTTGACTTTTTAACATCTCTTTTATTCTATTATATTTGATTGATATAACAATGATGTTGTCACCTTGGCAAACTGGTCATCTACAGCATTAGTTGAAAATCAGTAGCGCCAGGAACGTTTTACACAAACGAATGCCACACATTTTATTTTAACTTCAAATGTCATACAAGATATATGATTCTCACTTGACAATTCTTTCTCTGGATTAGCATATGTACTTATAGGCCGGAATCGACAGTTTCTTGGAATTGACCAGAGATTTATCGACCGTCAATTCCTTTATAGACTAGAGATAAAGACCTATAAGTACATGCTCCTCCCTCCCTCCCCTTTCCCTTTTCTTTTAATTTTGTCCAATTCGCTAGAAGATCATAGACTTATTATTATGTATCATTTTCTTTTATATTTATTTCTTTGTATTTCCGCTCCAATAAAGTGAAAAAGATGATTATAGCATATATACTTATAGGTCGGAATCGACGGTCTCTTGGAATTGACCAGAGATTTATCAACCGTCAATTGTAAAAAATATATAAACCCTATATTTTTTAAACCAAATAAAAATCATCAAATTATCAAATTATTTATCTATTTAAAGATACAGAAAACTTTTATTTTATATTGATCACTCAGCACTATATACTGGGCTGTTTTAATTATTTATTTATCCAAGAGATTAGCTCTAGATTATTATCTTACTTATTTATATATATTTTTTCTCACTACATATTAAACGTAGTATTTGAATTTAATAACAACTGAATTCACATTATAAAGACTCAATACATACAGACATAATATCTCTGTACTAGATTTGATTCTATCAAAATTATTATTGCTTAACATGTATATATTATCTCAAAAGAACCTGAGAAATCTTAATAAACAATTACGTTGTAATATACGATAATATTACTGGTGCTCACTATAAAAATACATAAGCATCTGTTGTAGCTAAATAAACATATCTACTTATAATTTAATATAAAGACATCCATACTGGCTACATTATAGGATACCTTTTGGCCAAACCCAGAGTCACTCTGCCATCCAACTCCTACACAAACTCAAACTATAGCTTTTCAACGGCCTGCTCCATGTACTCCTCTGAATCCTGCTACTGTTGTTGGAACCGCCACACCATGTCCCAGTGTTGTACCCATGTCCATTGAACCTGATTTTTTTGATGATGATCAACGTTGTCTTTATTAGGAAATAAGTCATGGTTAAAGAAATATAAAAAGTTTTTAATTTTTTAAGAAATTATTATATACTATAATATTAAAAAAGTTTAAAATATATATATATATATATTCTCTTCTTTTTTATTATTTATATTTCATCAATTTTGTAACTTCTAAGAATATTTGTAATCCTTATAAACACAAAAGTTTCTTAAATCTGCGGAATGGTAATGAGCAAGTCCCTCCTCCAACCTAGACCTACTGGATCGACAGTTAGCTTGACAGAATGATAAAATATCAAAAATATTATTGCTTGCAACAAATATTTTAGATATTGTTTATTCTCCATTATCAGCAGTTAAAAAACAACTATCATGATCACGTTCAATATGCTCATCATGGTCGACAAGAACATGTTAACTGCAGTGATCAATCAATAAATGGTATCTAGACTATAACAAGTATGTTGTCTTATGTCTTCTAATTCTCCACAACAACGAGCTCAACTTGAACCTGTCATCCTAGGACAACAACAAGAAGTACTAGCTCTTAACCAATACCTTGACGAATTAGATCAATGTTATATCAGTAGAATAAATAAAATAAAAGGAGATGTAAATAAGTCAACGAGACCCAAAAGAACAATAATTGAGCTCAAGTTTATTAAAATAAAATAGAATATTATCTCTATTTATATGAATCTTATTATCAGTGGGATATATTGATATGATGTGTATATATAAGATTTATATTTGTCATGGCTGTGTGAATTATGAATATAAGATTAATGATATTAAAATTATACTTTGAGCGGTTGATGATATGATATATCTATCTATGCAGCTGTTATCTTATATCATTATAGAAGACGGACTTCTGTGTTCTTATAAATCATGGTCCAAATAGGGAAATACAAGAAATGTCAGCAAAGCATAATTAAAGATACACTATACTTTAATAATTAAAATGACAAATAATTTTTTTTATGAACTATATGTATTGGATACAACACTGATAATATCAATTCTATGCTTTGTTAATAAGCTTTGCAGCTTATTAGTACTGTATCAATGACAATTTTGTCATTGTTGAATAAAAGTTTGTTTTGTGTAGGGGTGACCATGTTGCTCTTGTTATTTTATTTAAAATTAAAATTCAATTTTTATTTTATAAATTTTTTAAAAGTATGCATGACAAGACATTCATACATACATTAATTTAATAAAAATTAATTTGGCTACCCCATTTTATTACGGCTATCTAACCAAGTAGTTCCAACAGGCCATAGTGTAGTTACTATAGCCTTGACTGGTCACCACATAAGCTTTGGTTTTGGGGTGACGATTGATACCAATATCCAAAATTGTACCATAGGGAGCAAATATAGTGTGGAGACCTCTAGTAAGATCTTCTTTAGATTAGGCATCCACTTATTTCACCCCGGTTGAGTTTGAAATAATTTCAAAGTAGGTGGCTTTTTGAAAAAATGGGGGGTAAAATTTTATATGAATGGAGTTCTTATATAAAAAAAAGAAAAATACCCCTTTTTTCATTTTTTTTTATAATCACCAGACATGAATCTAATGAATCAACAGACGACATCAACAAAGCCATTAATAATATTACCGAAAAATAAAAAGAGAACTTAGTTCTATACAGCAGATGCTAATGAAAAAAGAAAAAAGACATGGTTAATTAGTAGATTAGCAAAAATAATAGAAAAAGTATTTTTTTATTATAAAAGCAATAACATATAACAAAGACGAACTCATCTCAAGACATCTGTTCAACCATCTTGCTCATTTACTATTCCAAACACGTATAAAAAAATATAGAAAGGTTGGTATAAAAGTTTCGGTGGACTTTAGAAGGACATGAGATTTTTTATATAGTCTTTTTTTTATTATGATTATAGTTTTCAACTTATAAATAATAAACTCGCGTTTTTTACTATTACTTTTTTGTTTGTTATATGCCAGCTGGTAGGAGACATTGGTAGTGCCATGTTACATTTACTCTATTGACTTATTAAATGGATCTTTAGTATATATAAGAGATAATGGTCGATAAATAGTAAACAAGGAATATGGTGTATCTATGATATTTATTATGGGCAATTATTATTAATATAATAACTGGTGTTATTTTTTTTATTCTTATGTATATGCATTATTACCCTGTATGTCATTATCACGAACATGGATACTATTTCATTATATTGACCATCAACACCATCAATTATATTTTACTATTATGATCCAACATAACGATTAACACAACCAGTTATTTTTTTTTTGTCATCCAACAAAACGAATAATACAACCAGTTGTTTTTTTATTATCATCCAACGTAATAATGAACACAACCACTTATTTTTTTTATTATCATCCAACATAATGATCAGCACCGTTAATTGTTTTTTTTATTATCATCCAACATAACAATTAACACGATCATATTTTTTTTATTATCATCCAACATAACGATTAACACGATCAATTTTTTTTTATTATTCAACATAATGATCAGCACGATCAGTTTTTTTTATTATCATTCAACATAACGATTAATATATACCATCAGTTATTTTTTATTATTATTGTAGTATTCAATAGACGATTGAAGTGATGTAGTAGTGGATCAAATATTTTGTTAAGAGTACTTATATAGAAAAGTAAAAAAGTAATAGTAAAAAACGCGAGTTTATTATTTATAAGTTGAAAACTATAATAATAATAAAAAAACTATATAAAAGGTCCCATCTTCTTCTAAAGTCCACCGAAACTTTTATACCAACCTTTCTATCCTTCTTTATACGTGTTTAGAATAGTAAATGAACAAGATGGTTGAACAGATGTCTTGAGATGAGTTCGTCTTTGTTATATATTATTGCTTTTATAATAAAAAAAATACTTTTTCTATTATTTTTGCCAATCTACTAATTAACCATGTCTTTTTTCTTTTTTCATTAGCATCTGCTGTATAGAACTAAGTTCTCTTTTTATTTTTCGGTAATATTATTAATGGCTTTGTTGATGTCGTCTGTTGATTCATTAGATTCGTGTCTGATGATTATAAAAAAAAATGAAAAAAGGGGTATTTTTCTTTTTTTTATATAAGAACTCCATTCATATAAAATTTTACTCCCCATTTTTTTCAAAAAGCCACCTACTCTGAAATTATTTCAAACTCAACCGGGGTGAAATAAGTGGATGCTTAGATTAGAGAGGGAGATCTGTGAGTCAACGTTTTTTGATTTGTGAGGCTTTGTTGAGAGCATGAGGGGCACATATAGTGATGTCTGGTAAAAAAGCAACCCTATAGTTAATATCCTAAAGTCTTGAGGTTGAGTTCAACAATAACATAGGTACCTTTGCAATAAATGAGGATACTGCTATTGGTGGGATAAGTTTGCATAAGAGTGTCAAGAGTATCATCAAGTGCCCCACCAGTACATGGACTAAGATCAAAAATGACACTACTAGGAGAACGACTAGCGTTCTTCATCTCATCCGACATCCGCTCATCCGATCTGATGATGTAGTCATCCGATAGATTCAAAGTGGTAATGTGTGTTTTTTTTACAGGTGTTTATAAAAAAAACATAAAAATTTTGGATTGAAAAAGTATGCCGCATTTTTAATGTAAGTGTAGCAAGTCAATAAATGTGACAAATATTATTTTATCAACTCGAAGATTCATCAAACTTTTTAGATCTAAACTTTTTGAAATGATCTAATCCCAAAGATGTTGAAATGTTATTACTTGATCCCTATTTATTATATTTCTTATAACATATTATTCCTCAAATTATTTATGTCACAACATTTCCTATATTATTTCATAATAATACTAATATTTGTCCCTTTCCAAAACAAAGAATAGCAAATAAAAAAAAATAACCATTGTTGAAGAAGACATCTAGAATAGTTTATTTGATATTTGTATTACCATAGTGATATATATAATATAATTATAAACCACAATACTCTCTCTATTTTGTACAGTCCAAATGTTCATCATCCAAATATTCATCATCCAAATCCAAGTATATAAACCGTAATATCAACCCAAATCCGCAGC